>VDFB02368304.1:0-14231 GCA_007258455.2 Sequoia sempervirens | reverse complement strand
TTGGGTAAAAAAAAAGTCATCAGCCACATACCCTACAAATACCCATAATATTGCCACTTTTTGGCCCATCATGATCCTGCACATGCCCCACACCAGCAGGCCCCTTGAATATTACTGTTGCATTGACCACCGAGTAACATCAACATAGTTGAGACACAACTGCAAAGATGTTGGGAGCTAAGGCATCCATACGTTGCCTTTCTCTTTCAGGAGAAGCAGAGTAGCAATATTTTGTTTGCATTGTTGTGGTGCCAAAATCACCATCAACAACTATTCTTTCAGGATCAATTCTAATACCATCCTTAGATACAATATGCCCCAACAGTTTACCCTCTTTAACCTTAAAAACACATTTCTTTGGGTTCAAGGAGATACCATATTCGAGAGCTCTGATGAAAATCCTCTCAAGGTGGGAACAATGATCTTCCCCTTTTTTGTTGTGGGTAGTGAAATCATCTTGATAAATAGCAAGGAATAAATCCAAAAAGTCAGCAAAAGCCACATCCATGGCCCTTTGAAAAGTAGCACCAATGTTTATAAGGCCAAATGGCATCCTAACATAAACATAAGTGCCCCATGGTGTTGTAAATGTTGTCTTATATTTTTCTGATTCCCTCACCATAACTTGGTTGTAACCCGAAAATCCTTCCATCATGGACAACAACTCACAACCTGTTACCTTTTGCAACATGGCTTCCATATTAGGTAAAGGATAATTATCCTTTAATGATGCAACATTTAGATTCCTGAAATCCACACATAACCTCAAATCTCCATTCTTCTTTCTAACAGGACCCAAGTTGGATACCCATGAGGAATTCCTTATAGGTTTAATGATTCCTGCATCACTTAGTTTTGCCAGCTCTTCTTGCATTTTGGGCATTAAGGTAGGGTTAATGGGTCTTTTCTTTTGCCTAAATGGTTTTGTGTCGGGCTTTAAAGGGATTTCATGTTGAAACAAGTCTTCCCTATAGGCTTTCAAATCATTATAAGACCAGGCGAACACATCTCTATATTTTTGCAGTAGAGCAATCAACATAGTTCTTACATGCGGCTTCATTTTTTACCAATGTAAACCTTATTAGGTGCATTGTTTGTCCCTAGGTTTATTTCCTCAAGGTCTTCTTTATGTGTAGATTTTTGTCTATCAATTGACTTATCTGGTCCATCAAAAACTCTTTCAAGTGCAACCAATCCCTTGGGGATTTTGTTTGTTTTCAACTGAATTACATCATTTCCAAACAATGTCTCCTTGCCATCAACTTTCACCACATATGAACTGAAATCAATTTCTTGATGTTCATACTGGTGCACACAATGTAAGAACCTTAGTATGTCATTATCATCTTTGAACACTTTCCAATTTCAAATGTTATTAGGTACAGCAGGTCTTGTATGTACCTCAATCATTGAGGTGCCATCAAAAGTCACATCATCTAGCTTAATTGCAATGTTAGCCAATAAATATGCTCTAACATTTTGTCCTCTCTCTATCCATTCTATCCCAAAAGAATCAAATGCCTTGATCGTGTCCCAAACTTCATTTCTATATTGCCTCAATCTCTTATCCTTAGTGACAAACCTGGACCTGACTTGGGAGACTACTAATTCTGAATCCCCAAATAATTTTAACAGTTTTTTCCCATGTTTGGAAGCAAGTTTTACACTAAGAAATAATGCTTCGTACTTAGCTACATTATTGGTACATGCAAATTGTAGTAAAAAGGAATATTTGAAAGTCTTACCTTGGGGAGATATAAGAATGACCCCAACACTTGAACCTTCTTTTGAACAAGCCCCATCAAAGTACATAGTCCACATAGGATCTTTTGGTAATGTCAATGAAACCTCTTTAACAATTGGTGCAGGATTGATTTCTCCTTCTTCTTGGTCCATTTCTTCTATCTGGAAAGTATCCATACCAATTTCTACAAAGTTGATTATTGGGGGTTCTTCTGGCTCTTTGACATGCTCAATCACATGTGTCTGAATCTTGATTTCCAAGGAATTTTTACATCCTTTTGATCAATGGAGAACGTGGCAAATGATAGGTCACATTGCATACTCCCTCCCATGGAAGCACACCATTTTCTTGAAAGTAGCATTCCATATGTTGGTGGAATATCCACCACTATAACACTCATGACCAGCTCCTTTTCTGGGAAAGTATCCAATCTATATGGAACTTCATAGATTACATCAATAACAGGGACCTCTCTAGAATCCATGGCATAAAAATTTCCATATGTGCTATCAAAATTCAAGCCCATTTCCTCCATTATTTTGACAGGCATGACATTGTTTGAAGCACCTGAATCTATAATACAATTCCTAAGTACTTTCCCATCAATGAATAGACTCAAAAAGAAAGGATTAACTAGATTTGGGTTTGCAGTGATGGTGGTTCCTAAGTAAATCTCAAGGTTCTCATTAACATTCACCCCCACTTCAACATATCTTGCTTGACTCTTTCTTATTTTAGGTACATCAACTTCTACTTTATGTTGGTTACCCCCAACAACACTATTAATGACAACCATTGTTTTGTTCTTGTGGTCATCAATCCTCATCATTTCAAGGAGTGGAACTGTGACCCAAATTTGAGACAGAACCTAAAACATATCAATGGGAGAGTAACTTGGTATTTGTGGAAGCACCATTTCCTAAGGAACCACTATATCAACTTGCTTTTCAACTTTCTGCTCAGTAGACTTTAGTTCTTTAGCTTTCAACTCTGGTTGTACGACTTCAACAATAGATTTTTCCTTACCACCTCTCTTAGCCCAAATTCTTATTTCTTTAGTTTCCTTGGGCTTGGTCTCTCCTTTCTTGTTATCTATCTTAATAACCTTACTGTTGGCATTGTTCTCTTTAATGAATATGCCTCCTTGATGACTTGGGGTGCCACTTGCCAACCTATTCCTGAGATGGAGATCATTTCTTGCTTGAGCTCTAGCAGCTAGTGCAATTGTATATCTCTCTATTTTTTCATTTGAAGGTCTCCTTAAAGAAACATTACATGCCTCAAGATGATAAGTTGTGTACTCATCTTCTCCTTCTTCATCAAAGAACACTTGCAAATGGTGAAGGATTGATCCTTGTCTTTGCATATCCACATCGTTTGTGTCAACATCATCACTAGAAGAATAGTTGTTACACTCCATATCTGATCAGGTCATAAATACATTTGAAGTTTCATCAGGGTCATGGGGAGAATCGGTTTCCTTCTGATCATCTTGAGCCTATTCTAAGGATCTGGAAACTGCGCATTGATGTGAGGAATGGGGCATGTCACATACTTCACATCAAGGTATATCTTCTACAACATTTGTAGTGTTTTTATGCAATGGATTTGGTGTTGCTTGAAAATTCTTTTGATTATTCTGGACAAGTTTCCCATTATGCCAACTGGTGTGATATGGATAATCTTGTAATCTTGATGGCCTCTCATTTCTTTGAAACTGAGGCTTATCATTTCTGGCTTGCTTCTGCAATAGATTTAAGACTTGGTCACGTTGATGGGTTGGATGAGCACAACAATAGTTAAACAGAATGTCACTATTCTACTCTCCTGAAAGAGAAAGATAACACATGGATATCTTAGCTCCCAAGGTCTTGGTAATCGGTTCTTGACTATGCTGACTTCACTCAACGGTTGATGTGAACTGTAATGTTCAAGGGGCCTGTTGGTGTTGAGCTTGTGGATTGTTCTAAGATCAAACATAAATTCAAACCTACTTTAACTGTGGTTTTTAAAGAAACAAAAAAAGATAGATAAAAGATTTGGAAGTGAAGAGAATAATAATTCATCTGACTTAATCAGACTTGTTACCTTTCAAGGAATTGGTAACTAAAACTGGAGAATGAAATCAACTTCCGATTAACACACAGTTTCATTCATTCACAGTGCTAACTTCAACAACAGATTGCAAGTTACCATTTAAATAAAACACAAAATAAACTTTTATTCCTTGAAAGCTTCTCAAATCAGATGATTAACCCAAGATAAACACCATTCTGAAACACAATATGAAGTAGATTTAAATCTGGTTGCTTCTACTATTAGTGAAACATATAAGCAACATTTACAATTCTGGCACTCACTAGTGTACAAAAAACCTATACCTTCAAATTGTTTCCATCTATACTAAGGGAACTTGGAAGATACCTTACTGCCTTCTATCGAATCTAACTCCTATTCTATTGCTACTCTTAAATTTCTCTTATTTCTTAGAAGATTACAACTGTTCAAAATCCCTATCTCTTTGTCTCTGAACCCCTTTACAAAGAGGCAAAATGCCATATATATTGAATGTCCCAAAAAGAATGCACTGGCCCCTGTTTTAGGGTTTACAAAATATCAGTTGGCTTCAGATCTTTTGAATAGAGTTAATGCTACATTCAATGTGAATCCCTACTATCCATGTCGGTGAAGGATCACCCTCAGGAGAAGCCTTCAGATCTTTTACAATCACATCATTAACTCTATGCCTCCATGTCCACCCTCGAAATCCCTTGCAGAGCTTCCTTGAATGCTCTAAAGCATTATCATTAATGCCGATCTACCTTTACCAGTAGACACCACAACTGTCCCTGAGACTCATGGTTTTTTCTTTCCTTCGGCCTTCTCGCTGCTCTAGACCTTTCTATACATAGACCATCTCTGTAAGTAGCATCATATTTCCCATTAGATCTTCACACTAGTGTTCATCGAGCCGCTCCATCGTTTCTGATCTCATAATAAGTCCATGTTGTTGAAGGATCACATTTTGTTGATCTTCTTCACAGGGGCAGTCAATCAGTCAAACTACTCAAGGTTCACCTTTAGTTCTCTCTAATTGGGAAAACACACTCCAGGTAAGATTCCTAGATGGTCAAAGGTCATTCACACAAAATTGCATGTCAGTGAGACACTAATCGTGTCTCCCCGATGCAATTATACCTAATAGCAATCATCAGCATAGCATACAATGGCCGGCAAGACCTCATGTCAAGGTGCACAAGTTATATCGATATCCACAGTGGCCGCTGAGACATTCGCTATCGGCCAGACCTCATAGTGAGAGAAAATCATTCAGCCAGGAGCCTCCATTTCACTTCGGCAAGACTTCACTTGGTCGGCGAGAGATTATAGTGGGTAGCAAAAGTTATAGCGATATCCCCTCACCTTTCGGTGAGACTTCCATCTGTCGGTGAGACATCTCCCTGAGCTCAAAACATTATACTGAAGGTTTCACTAGTCATAAAGAGATCCTTAGGTCAGCCAGACATTATGCGGAATATCATTTCATGTCGGCGTGACTAGCTTCCTTTACCGAGACATTACACCGAAGGGAGAACCCTTCGGTGAGACATCTACCAATTGGCAAGACCTCCTGCCGAAGGCAAAACCATCAATCGAGACCTCCACGGGACCACCATTCCATTTTGACGAGAGTCTATCAGGTTGGAAAGACCTTATATCGAAGCTGCCCTGCTTTGGCGAGAGCTCACATCAGTCAGGAAGACTCTACCCTGTCGGCAAGACTTCTCCCCGAAACCACAACCTTTTCGCCGAGACTTCCATGACTCGGCGAGACCTTATGCCGAAAGTAAACCACTCTCGGCGAGATCCCCCAACAACATCCCTTTCACCGAGACTTCTTCCCCAGCGGAGAGACATACAAAACCTCATGGCGACTAGTGGATCCCAAATGAGTAACACACTACCAGTCGACAAGACATCTGAAAGGTCTCAGCGACTTTCTTCTTATGGAGTTTTATGCTGAATGGGACTGAGGCATGCTTTACAGGTGACTTCCTTGAGAGATATCTTCAGATGAGTGATTCAATCCTGCAAAACAAGCGCCTCCATTAGCCATTAAAGCATATAAAATATATTATTTATGGTTTCATTCAATTTCTAGCAAGAAGAAAATGAACTCAAGCCAAGGCAGAACCAAAATCTGACAAAACAAAATACAGACTCAGGAGGAAAGCAAAAGAATTCCCATGACCCAAAAAAAACAACCAAAGACAAAGAAAACAAAAAAGAAAAAGGGGGACCCATTTTGTTCCAGAATAAAATGGGGTGGTTATGCAAGGCATAACAAATGGTGACTCGGCTTGGAAAAATGGTTTAACCATTTTCAAGGAACTGAAGAATTCAGCTACCCAGAACTCCTGGTTTATGAACATTACAACTCCAGTTGGGTCAGTTTTAACAACCAATGTTGAGCTAGAATCTCAAATGTAAATCAACATTGGCTAGCCCTAAATCTATGTGTGTGCTTGATTGTGTATCCTCCCTCTATAAAGTTTTCCTCATCTTTTGAACAACAATGTGCAAGATTTGAACTACATGAGTTGATTCCCTTTAGCTATCATGTAATGATATTCTGGGGATTGCTCCGCTGCTAGTCAGGCATCCATAGCCCTGACGGAGATACCTCTAGTTTTCTCACAACATTTCTCTATTGCTAGCCAGGTGTCCATAGCCCCGGTAGAGATACTGGAATCACCCATTCATATTGAATCTTCTTTTCTTTTTGATAATTCTTTTTCTCTTTTCTTTTCTCTTGGAGTTTTAGATATTTCATTCAATTTTTCTCAATATGTTAGATGTTGGACATCTGTTTTGCATTGAAAACTACCATGGACCTCATAACAACACTTGAGAGATTGGATTTTTCACTCAAATCTTAAACACCATAGTCCTAGGACAAATATACCATTATAAAGGGAGATGATCTTGATGATTTGTGACAGATTCAAAGGTAGCTAATGAAGATTGCTTACTTTGCACCTTGTTTTCAAGACTTTCCACAACTCTTATTGACAATGGGCATAAAACAACGAATTTAGGAAAAAATCACCCAATCAAAAAACCTAAAAATATCTAAACCACTTCTCTCCTAGTAACCAAAGTATACTTCAGATAACAACCCATCATTTAAAGATGGAAAGAACAGATAAACCCCAAAGAACAGAACGAGACACAAAAGAACAAAGGAAATGAAAGAAAGAGAAAGAAAGAACAAACAAAAAAACAACATAACTATTTACAAACAAACTATTTACAAACAGGAAAGCAAATTATTTACATACAAAGATTATTTACAAGCAGAAACGTAGGAACTATTTACATAGATGCACTCCCCAACAAAATACCAAACTTCATGATCGAAACTAATGTTTAAGAAACAATCCATTGACAGGAAATGGAACAAGTTCTCCCATTAGACTACTTAGCCGGAAAGCATTTTCTCCTAGGATCTTAGCAATTTGATAGGGACCTAACTAGATCTTGTCAAATTTATGGTGACTACCCTTCTTTTCACTAGCTTTATCCCATAGCAACACAAGGTCAAGTATTCTGAAAGCCTTGATTTTGGCTCTTTTGTCAAACCAATGTTTGACAATAGCTTGGTGTCTAAAGAATTGCTGCAAGGCGACATCTCTCTGCTCTTCTAATTTCAACAAGGTGGCTAATCTTACTTCTATCCTATCATCACTAGAGTAGAATTTCTGTATGAACTTAAGGATAGGTATTTGCAAGTGAATAGGGAACACAGGCTCTTGTCCATACACTAGTTTAAATGGTGAAGTCTTTAAATCAACCTTGATCCTAGTCCTATCTACCCATAATGCGAACCTTAGTTGGGTGTGCCAGTCCCTAGGATTGTTTTCTAACAATTTTTTTATCACCCCTAAGAGATTCTTATTGGTTGACTCTACAACTCCATTTCCTTGTGGGTAATAGTTTGAAGAATACTTTAAAACAATTTTGTGATCATATGCCCTTGAAATGAACTCAGCAGAAGAAAAGGAAGAGCCATTGTCACATACCAATGTGAAAGGTACTCCAAACCTAGTGGTGATGCATTCGATGGGGAACTTGATTACTACCTCCGTTGTGCTATTCTTGCAAGGTATAGCCTTTTTCCACCTTGTGCAGTAATCAGTGGCAGTCAAAATAAATTTGTGTCTTGTAGAAGAATTTGGGTTAATTACCCCAATAAAATCTAGTGCCCATTGGGCAAATGGACTTACCTCATAGACATGCTGTAATGGCATGGCTGAATGGTGTTCTTTTGATGCAGAAATCTAACATATGTGACATGTTCTTACATGTTGATGGGAATCTTTGAACACACATGGCCAATAATAACCAGATCAAAGGATCTGATGTGCTAATGAATCTACAGACCCATGACCTATGCCATGTTTCCCATGAAATTCAGCGATCACATGTTTGGCCTCTTACTAGTTAAGGCATCATAGGTACACTCCCTCAAAATTCTTCCTATATAACAATCCTCCTTTGAGCATATAATGAGAGCTTTTCATTCTCAACGCTCTCCTCTAAGTGGTATTCATTCCCTGTGGGCACCGATTATTGAGCATGAAGCAGATAATATTGACATACCAAGGGTCATTGGAAAAGGAATGAGTTGTGTATTGCTGACAAATGATGTCGTCACCAACATTTGCCATGGATTTAGATAGGCATGTACCTCTGACAAGTTTCATAGGGTGAATCTCCAGATCAAACTCCTACAAAATGGCCATCCATTTCCCCCTTCGTTCTCCCAACTCGCTCTGCATGAGTAGAGACTTCACAGCTGCATCGGGAACTACAACAATGATTTGACTTCAGAGGATGTAATGCCTGAATTTCTTGACAGCTCTAACTAGTACAAAAGCTTATTTTTCAAGAGGTGGGTACTTGACTTTGACATTCTTAAATGGAGAACTCATGAAAGCAATTGGCCTCTCCTCTGCCTCTTCTCTTCGATGAGTTAGTACAGCTGCACAAGAATGTTTGGAGGAAAAAGAATAAATATAGAATGACTTCAAGTAGTCAGGGCTGGTGAGGACTGACACTTCCGAAATGGATTGCTTGACCTGTGAAAATGCGGCCTTTGCCTCATCACTCAACTCTATTTTGGCGTCTTTCTTTATCATTTCATTCAATGGTTTTACAATTTCTACAAATCCTATGATAAAATTTCTCACAAAGTTGATTTTTCCAAAGAAAGATCTCATCTCCTTCTTTCTTCCTAGCCTAGTTACCTTTAGGATGGACTCAACTCAGTCTGGATCGACCGATATTCCCCTTTCTGAGATTATGTGTCCTAAAAGCTTCCCTTCAAAAACTTTGAACACACACTTTTTAGGATTCAGGGAGACACCATATTGGATACATCTTTTGAGAACCTTAGCCAAGTTTGTGACGTGGTTTAGTCTATCTTTAGAAAATACTGTCAGGTCATCCATGTAAACGATGATGCATTTACCAATCAAATCTTTGAATGCTATGTCCATGATGCGCTTAAAAGTTGCTCCAGCATTTATCAAACCAAATGGCATCCTTCTATAAGCAAATGTTCCCCACTTAGTAGTGAAGGTTGTCTTCATCATGTCTTCATAGTTAACCATCAATTGATTATATCCAGAATAACCATCGAGGAATGATATCATCTGAGACCCATTGACAGTCTGCAAGACTTCGTCTAGAGAAGGGAGTGGGTAATTGTCCTTTTCTAAAGCTCTGTTCAAATTTCTGAAGTCTACTCATAGCCTAATCTCTCCATTTTTCTTCCGAACTAGAACCAAGTTTGCCACCCATGTTGAATGTTGTACAAGGAAGATTATTCTTGCAGAAAGCAATTTCTGAACTTCCTTGAGGATTAGTGGTTCAATCAAGGCATTGACAGGGTGATGCTTCTATCAAAACGGTTTAGCTTCAAGCTTCAAAGGAATAGTATGAGTCATTATAGAAGCATCAAATGTTTTTAAATCCTCATATCCCCAAGCTATTGCAGCAATATCCTTCTTGAGCGTCCTCAGTATATCTTTCCTAATTGCTTCAGGGCAAGCTTTCCCTATGTAAACGCTTCTTTCTGGGCTAGAATCAGCTAGGTTAATAATTTGATATTCACCTCTATCTTTAGTTGATATCTTCTCTCGAGCCCTTGGGTCCGAATCAAAAATTCTTTCTAAGGCCACCATTCCCTTGGGAATGCTATTACCTTTTAAATTGAGAACCCCCTCTATATCACAATCTTTAGGGTTCCAATCTCCTTGATCCATGTTGGACTCATCAATGATCTACCCTTCAAAAACATCTGAACTTGCTAGAAAAGCAAGGATATGTCGATCATCATCAAAGACTTGAAAGTTCCTTACATTATTAGGAACAGCAGGGGTGGATATCAATTCCACTGAGAATCTCTTAAGCTTGGAGCCTTGCATGGGTTCCAGGGTACTTGCAACAATAGCCAATGAATCAGCTATCTGATTCTCCTCTCTAGGGATTAAACTAATCCCAAAAGCATCGAAGTCTTCAATCAGGTTCCATACCCAATTTCTATAATCTGCTAGCCTTTTATTATGACATGTGTATTGGTTGCGCACTTGCCTGATAACTATTTCTGAATCTCCTTTAACCATTAAGGCAGTGAATTTCTTCTTATGTGCAAACATCAACCCCTGAGCTAGAGCTTCATATTCTGCTACGTTGTTAGTGCATCCAAACTGCAACCTATAAGAAGCAAAGAAAGTTTTCCCTTTTGGGCTGGTTAATGTTGATGTGTTTTTATGCACTTTTCAATACGTGCAAAGGCATGTAGGTGCACTACCTCTTGAAAGACAATCTCCCACCGACCGGCAGTAACACTATCCCAAGGTCTCTAATGTCAGTCTTGATGCTGCTTGGAATATTCCCACTGTTTGATGTGATTTGCTGGAATCACGAACCCAGAATCTCTAGTTCCGACCTTCACGCTAGGGCAAACAAACCAGATGCCCAACCAAAGGATCAAAACCATTAGCCAACCCAACCTTCAATATGCTGAAAATCCAAGTGTGTGCAATTGCATTAATTCCCATTCTTCAGTTGCTACAGGAACCCAAGCTCGCTGCTGCTGTACGAGTTTATTCTAACTCAGCATCCGGGATATTGCTCACGGGCAACAAAGGCCCATAGCCTCGGGACGAGGTTATCGGGCCGCGGATTCTCCCTAACATTGCTCTAATCGCTGTACCGAGCTATCCATAGCCTCGATAGAGTTGCTCAGATGCCCCTGAAAAGTCAAATTTTCTCTTTCTTTTAATTTTCAATGTTTTCTTTCTTTCTTTCTTTCTTTTCTCTTTTCAACTCTTTTATTTCAACCCACAAGCATCGAAGCTTGTGCTCGTATCGAATCACAGTATACTGGAGCGTAATTTTTAGATTTTTCACTTAACTAGACTTCACAAAAGGCCCTATAGTGACCGTCGAATTCTTAAGATGTGTAAGAGCTATAAGATTTCAGAATACTTCAAAGTCAAAATAAACCAACTTATCCTCTTCGAATTAAACACCCAAATCACTTGACACTAACAGAAGACCTTCACCATCCACTCTGAAGACTTGATTAGAGTTTGACAAAGAAATACGTAGAACAACCCCAAGCGATAAGTATGGTTGTTGTGCGCACAGATGTGCCTAGTTAAAAGCAGACGGACCCCGAGCAAAGCAGCAACAAAGCAAAAGCAAACAAAAAGCAAACGAAGCAAGCAACCTTTACAAGCCAACTAACCTAAGGAAAGTAGGAAAGCAGAGTATTTACAAGAAACCTATACTACTAAAAAATGAGCTATGTACAAAGATATTTACAAAGCACTATGTTCAGGCACGACAAACCAACATTAACATTCATTGGATTTCGTAATGCATGCACGAGCAAACAGGCAATCGTTATTGTTCTTAACCATGCAAACTTGTCTTTATATTCTGAAAAAGGAAATTCAATGTTGCAGCACTCAAGTTCAATCACGTCATCATGAAAAATCAGCAATTGAGGAGGCTCGTTGAACCCATGGTTAATCCATAAACATGTTTGTTTTCCCTCATTCCCATAATCAAAATAATAAGTGCAATTATGAGAAATGATAGGGGCAAAGAAGGATAAAACCTGGATGTCATCACATGGAGGTGGCAGCGTTGGACAGTCGAGAGCAAGCACAACATCCTTGGTTGTTGCATTGGCAGCCTCGGGCAGGCGCGGTGGAGGGTGCAGCACTTCAGTCATTGAGCTTTCATAAGGCTGGGAGGATGGGGCAACAAGCAGCTCTTCCAATCCACCAATGGGACCTACAACCCCGATTGGCAATTCTTCAAAAAGAAATACTTCTCCACATTGATCATCTGCAAACTTGGGATCCACTTGGCTGCTGTCCTCAAGGGGCAGCATGTTGTCTTGTCTCCTTCCCCAAGTATCAACCTCCTTTTCATGATGTTCAGTGTCATGGGATGATGACATATGTGAATCTATCATATTGCAGCTCTCTGGTTGTGAAGGAAAATCTGCAAGGATTGAGGCGGAAGGACCCTCAATTGTAGCCTACGGTTGACCAAGCTCGTTGTATTTATTGGCAGCCATTGAAACACCTCCACCTTTATCTTCTTCCTTTTGTTGTTCATGTATCTCCTCATGGCACCCACTTGTTTCCTCTTGGTCACTATCACTGTAAATGGAGAAGGAGCTCCTCTCCCAGTCTGGAAACTCTAATGCATCACTGTTCAAGGGCTCAAGGAGTATGGATTCCTCGCTACCGTCTTCTAAGATGTGCTCTTCCTCGGCATGAGCATACCTCCGTAGTGCAGCTCCTAATGGAAAGAAGTCATCAATTGATGGAACCTCATCAAGGGGACCAAAGTCTACTACACAATTTCCCTCTGAAGACTCGCCAAAAATTCCATTGTCCATGGTACACAACTGCTCTTCAAGAGGAAGAACTTTTTGGTGACTGGTGGACAGCATTCTCGCTTGATCTACTTCATCGCTCAGAAGTTCGAGACCGTATTGCTATCCTTCTTCTATTGCTGCCCCAACATCCTCTTGAGGTCCACCTTTAGCCACGTTGTCACTTGGCTCTGGCTCTTGGTCTTCTACTTCAATATGGGCAGCAAGTAGAGGAGATCGGGCACTTGGCTGCCCCACTTGTCCTCTAACTTGTTCGATGGCCTCTTTGCATAGCTTACATGTGAGCTCTGAGTGCGATGAATCATGGAGTCGACACCAATTTGGGAGCAGCAATATCTCCAAATCAACTTGGTATTTCAACTCAGTCCAATCCCTCACTAGTCTGGAGACTAGTTGGTCATATCTATCCATGATCGGGTCTTCCTCATCACTTGAAAAAGAAGCATGATGGTAGACAGGCATAGCAAGTGGTTGTTCCCACTGCCCCAAATCTGCATTTTTAGATTCTTGATCACTGCCATTTATGACGGAGAGGTCTTCCGACCTGATTTTGCTCATGCTTTGATCATCTCCTTCTGCTACCCCAAGGCTTTCAACCTCCTCTTCTTCTTGATTTTCAGCATTTTCATTTGCTGCCCCAGCATACACTGCTGCAAACTCTTTTGATTCATCTCCGACTGCCAATCCCTCTTCTTGAGTGGAGGACCAATCTTCTTCAATGGAGGGAAAGTCTTCTAAACTGGTTATAATCATATTTTGATCAATGCACGTTGCTGTCCCAAGACTTTCAACTCCTCCCTCTTGGTTTTCATTTTCTATGTTTGCTGTCCCAACACCAACTTGTGTCAAATTTCTTGGTTCATTTTTATTTTGCTGTCCTTCGGATGTTGACAACTCTTCTGCCTCATTGGATAACTTCTCCTCATTAAGAGTTGGCTGCTCCAACTTGTTCGAACAACCCCTAGCTTGAGCGATGATTTTTGTGCATGATGAGCAAGCGAATTCAGAATGGGGTGCATTGTGAAATCTGCACCAACTTGACATTAGTACCTCCAATTTTGGTCCATCTTTGCTGCCCAAACATCTTTCGATCAACTCCTTAAATGCGTTGGCTGCCATGGTTTGCAATTCCTCTTCCGGATCTTCAGGAGCCAAGGGCTGGTAAATTTCCCAAAAGGGAATTTCTCCTTGCAAGACCTTCTCAATTCTGTCCAAGAATGTTAGACACTCCAATTCACTATGTCTGCAAGTGCAATGGATCCGACATCTATCCGCCAATGCAAATTGCTCCAATGGCTTCTTCAGTCTTTTGTTCAAATTTGCATGTAGCTGAGTGATGTTGATTTGTAAATGCTGCTCCATTTCGACTCAGCTCTTGTTTACCTTCAAAATTTTCTGACTTTTGAATTAAAGAGATCTCCTATCTCAGATTTCTTTTTGAATGTTCCTTTCTCAACTTCAAACTTTCAACTTCGTAGCCTCAACATGTCAAGCCCTCCT
>VDFB02368303.1:0-28314 GCA_007258455.2 Sequoia sempervirens | reverse complement strand
GAACCTCTCTTTAATGGATCAAACTATGCTTTTTGGAGCACCAAAATGCAAGCATATTTATCATCTTTAGGGTTTGATGTATGGATGTTGTAAATGGTTATGTAATTCTTACTACACCTCCCATTGATCAGGTCAGTAAGAGGGAATATGAGAATAATTCCAAGGCAAATAATGTTATTCTTTGTGGATTATCTAACTCAGAGTTTGTCAAAGTAATGCACTATCAAACTGCACATGATGTTTGGGACAAGTTGAAGAGCATCTATGAAGGTGATGATAAAGTAAAGCAAGGAAAGATACAAACTTACAGAGGGAAGTTTGAAAGTCTTAAGATGAGAGAAGAAGAGAAAATTGCAGACTATCTCCTAAGAGTAGATGAAATAGTCAATGCACTCAGAGGCCTTGGAGAAGAAATGAAAGAACTAGTCATTGTGAAAAAGGTTCTAGAATCATTACCCTCAAGATATGATTCTAAGATTATGTAATAGAGGAAGCTTGAGATTTGGATAAACTCACTTTTGATGAGTTGCATTGTATCTTCACTGCCTATGAGATGAGAACATGAGATGTAAACACCTCTAAAAGAGAAGATGCATTTAAAGTAGCCAAGAAAGAAAATGCAGAAACATCTACATATGGATTTGAGGAGACTGATGAAGAATAAGCTAACTTCATCAGAAGACTAAGGAGAGGCTCTTGAAAATATAGAGGTAAGTTACCCTTTAAATGCTTTAACTGTAGTAAGATAGGTCATTTTTCTTCTAAATGCCCTTATGGTGAAAATGATAACTTTAAGCAAGAAGAGGATAGTAAAAAGAAGAAACACTACTTCCCAAAGATTTTTTTTTCCAAAGAAGAAGAGTCTATATGTTCAAGAAGAAAGTGATTCCTCTAATGCTAGTGATAGCTCAGACGATGAGCATGATTGTGCCTTTGTGGTTGAAGAAAATGAGTTTTTGCTCATGGCAAAAGGTTTTACAGATCAAGAAAATGGTGAAGCTGAAGCTTCTGATGAAGAGGAAGGTGAAGTAGATATTGAAGGAGAACTCATTAGTGCTCTTGATGAGATTAAGAGCTTAAGAAAGGAGAACAAAAAGGAGAAGAAGGATGCACAAAAATTGATTAAGGAATTGTCTAAAAATCTTGATGAATTTGATTAGAAAATAATCAGTTTTAAGAATCAAGTTGAAGAAGGCAAGAGAATAGAAGATGTAGTCAAGTCTAAACTACAATTTAAATTTGATGAATGCATGAAGCTGAAAGCTGAAGTAGTTGCTCTGAGAAAATATTTAGAAAAGGGTAAAGAACAGATTGACAAAGGTTTGAAGTTGAAAGGAGGCTTTAAGATACTTGATGAGTTAATAAACTCACAAAAGCCAACAAAAGAAAAGTCTAGTTTGGAATTTGAGAAAGGTAAAAGTCCTACTACTAGTAAATCTACAAATTTATATGATAACTTCAAAGCATAAGGGAAATCTGAAACAAAGTATGAGAAAGCTTGCAATGCCTCTGAAAATTCAAAATCAAATAAAGATACTACTGAGTTGAAGACATATGTTGGATAAAAGAAGCCTGCAACAGATAAGAAGGTTAACAAGCCTGTCACTGAGAACTTGGAGAAAAATAAAAACACAAAAGTAGTTAATGTAGACGGTTTCACAAGGGTAGAAAAATTCAAGAAGACTTCCTCATCCTACAACAAGAAATACTATGACAAGGTATTTTTCATATTTCTATGGTTATTTTTTATAATTGTAATCAGTTTGGTCATAGGGCTAGAGAGTGTATAATTATACCTACAAGGAGAACAAATTTTGTGAGTAGAAATCCATTTTCTCTTTTGGTAGATACAAATGTTATTGCAACAATATTGGTCATATAGCTAAACATTGTAGAGAAAAATTTGTAAAGCTAGGAGTACAAAGAAAAAGGAAAGAAGTACTCCCTAAGGTGAACAAAGATTCACAAGTTTCTGAAAAAGAGATTTGAAATCCAAGAAAATATGGAAAGAGAAAGATCAAGAGGTTGCACAATCAATGATTCCTCAAATTGCATTCCATGCAGAAAAGAAAAATTTGTGGGCTATAGACAGTGGTTTCTCTAAACATGATTGGTAATAAGAGAAAGTTTATCCAACTAAGTAGCTGCAAAGAAGGTTCTATTAGTTTGGGAGACAATACTATAGTAAGAATCTGTGGTAAAGGTACTCTAAGAATAGATAGAAAATTTCCTATGCATAATGTTCTTTATGTTGAAGGACTAAAGCATAATCTTCTAAGTGTTAGTCAAATGTGTGACAATGGATATAAAGTCACATTCAATGCAGAAGGCTACAAGATAATGAAATATAAATCAAGAAGACTAACTGCAAAAGGAAAAAGGACTGGAAGTAACATCTACAATCTCAAGGAAGTAGATAACAATTTTTTTCTTAAATAGGAAAAATTGATGAGAGTTGGTTATGACACAAAAGAATGGGTCATGTCAACTTTGATAATTTGTTAAAGGTAAGTTCAAAGAAACTTGTAAGACATGTGCCCAAGATAACCAAACCTGTAAACAAATCTACATGCAAAGAATGTCAACAAGGTAAGTAGACAAGGGTTAAATTTAAAAACAAAATAATATAGTACTTCAAAACCTTTGGAGTTGGTACATACTGATCTCTATGGTCTTACAAGGACAAAGGGATTAAAAGGAGAAAGATACTTCATGCTACTCATAGATGATTACTCAAGAATGACTTGGGTAACCTTTTTGAAGGACAATTCTCAAGCATTTGAAAGATTTAAAATCTTTAGGTCTATGGTTGAGAAGAAAATTGGATGAAGAATTAAATGCTTAAAATTTGATAAAGGTGGAGAATTCACCTCAAAGGAGTTCATAAAATATTGCGAAAGACATGGGACTAAAATGCAATATTTTGCAACAAGTACTCCACAACAAAATGGAGTTATAATGAAAGAAAGAAAAAAATAGTCAACAAAATGGCTAGAACAATGCTAAATGAATCCAAGTTACCTGATGTATACTAGAGAGAAGCAGTACAAATGGGTGATCCCACATAAGTGGGCTACAATTGTATTGACGGACAAAAATAGCTTGGGAACTCAAAAAAAATTGGGGGGTTTGCTTGAACCCCCATGTCGACCATTTTTTTGAATAAAAAAATGATTTTATTTTTAATGTTGTTTTTAGGGGGTTCTAGTAGCCCCCTTAAGCTCAAGGGGGTCCTAGGGGTTTGCTCAAACCCCCTTTTTACCCCCTCCATCTTCAATTTTATTTAGAATTTTTGGTTTTGAAGCTCAAGTTGAGGACCAAAATGGAATCAGCTTGAAAAACCCAACTAAATTATTATAGTCCTCAAAACAATCTCTCCATCAAGTATAATTTTAATATATTTTGGTTTTATTGTGTATTTTTTTTTAGTTTAATTAAACATAGGTTTTTCACTGAAAATCAAGCTCTCTGTTATGCACATGTGAAAAATAGTAGATTATCAAAAAAAATTCTAAAAAATATCTAGGTGTTTGGTATTGATGTCCTTGATCTAACAAAAAATTGAATTTTGATACATACACAAAAAGTTGTGTTATACAATACACATATGTCTAAATTGTAATTGGTTTGACTTCAAAACTTTATTAAGAAAAAAATATTCAATAAAACACTATGAAACCAAATGAAAGTGCTAGATATCATAGTTACAAATCTAAATTTGAAAAAAATAGAATTTTATCCTTCATAAAAAAAGTGTTATATAGTGAACATCACTCTTTAAAAATGGTGTTTATTGTTAAAAACTAGTTTTCAAAGGAGATGGAAAAAGAAATACAATTTGATTCCAAAATTTAAAAAATATACATATTTAGAATCTATAGACAAAATGTCACAAATCACTAGTTTGCATCATCTTCAAATTCCTCATGGTTTGGTAGCTATAGGTGTCTGAAAGTGAAGATTTAGTTAAAAAAGTTCAGTTCAATGTCAAGTTTGGCCAAAAAGTGTAACCCACTATTGTGGGATCACCCATACCGCAATATATACTTTGAATAGAGTTCAACTAAGGGTAAATAGTGAGAAGACTCCTTATGAACTATGGAATGGTAGACCTGCTTTTGTTAAATACTTTAGAGTATTTGGTAGTAAATGCTACATTAGAAGAGATGAAGACAATTTGGAAAGCTTTGATTCAAGATGTGATGAAGGAATATTTCTTGGATATTCCACTCAAAGAAAATCCTATAAATGTTACCATAAGAGGCTACAAAGAATTGTGGAAAGTATAAATGTAAAGGTTGATGAAGACATGAAATAGGTTAAACCTGATAAAGATATTTGTGAAGAAAAATCAGGGTATGAAGAAGAAATAACTAACAAAGAATCAAAAGATGAAAATGAAAAGGCACCTGCAAAATATGTTCAAGAGGATCTTCCGATTCAACAGATTATTGGAAATAAAGATGAAGGAGTTCAAACAAGGAGAAGATTTGAAAAGAACAAAGAGCAAGTTAATTTTGCTTTAATGTCAGAAATTGAGCCTAAATTTTTTGATGAAGCTAGCAAAGATGAAAATTGGCTAAATGTCATGGAAGAAGAACTTAGCCAAATTGAAAAGAACAAAACTTAGGAATTGGTTCCATGACCTCTTAATAAGAATGTAATAGGTACAAAATGGGTCTTTAAAAACAAGCTCAATGAGGATGGAGTTGTTATAAGCAATAAGGTAAGATTGGTGTGCAAGGGATATGTACAAGTTGAAGGTATAGACTTTGAGGAAATATTTGCTCTAGTTGCTAGATTAGAAGCTATAAGGATTTTTCTTGCGTTCTCTACTTATAGAGGATTTAAGGTTTATCAAATGGACTTCAAGTCTTCTTTTTAAATGGAAACCTAGAAGAGGAAGTTTATATTGAACAACCTAAAGGTTTACAAGTGTCAACAAAAGATAATTATGTATGCAGAATAAAGAAAGCACTGTATGGTCTAAAACAAGCACCTAGAGCTTGGTATTCAATACTAGATCAGTACTTGCAACTACAAGGATTCAACAAAGGATGTGCAGATAGTAATATGTACTTTAAATCAAGAGGTGATCATATGCTAATTGTTGTTGTTTATGTAGATGACATCATTTATGGTAGTAGCAACAATAAAATGTGGAAAGGGTTTTCTACCCAAATGCAAGACGAATTTGAGATGCCTATGTTTGAAGAAGTTTCATTTTTCCTTGGTCTAAAAATAGAACAAAATGATAAAGGGATATTCATATCTCAAACCAAGTATGCTAAGGAAATGCTTAAGAAATTTGGAATTGAAGACAAAAACCCAGTAGGTAATCCAATGATAATTGGATGTAAATTGAGTAAAATAAATGAATCTCTTGATGCAAATTAAACTATGTATAGATCAATGATAGGTAGTTTGTTATACCTAACAACATCAAGACATGACATTATGCAAGCAATATGCATGGTTGCAAGATTCCAAGCTTCTCTAAAAGAGTCACATGTCAATGCAATGAAAATAATTTTTAGATATATCAATAGTATAATTGACTATGGACTGTGGTATCCCAAAGGTGAAGTTTTTACTTTGACAACATATACAAATGCTGATTGGGCAGGAAGTGTAGATGATAGAAAAAGCACTAATGGTGGTGCATTTTTCTTAGGAAACAAACTTGTTTCATGGTTGAGCAAGAAGCAAGTGTCAGTTACTCTTTCAACAACAAAAGAAAAGTATGTGACAACAATAGAAAGTTGTACTCAAGTATTATGGATGAAACAAACACTTAAAGACATCAAAGTAGAGTACAAAGAGCCTATCTCTATTCTTTGTGACAATTCAAGTGCTATAAATATATCAAAGAATCCAGTGATGCATTCTAGAACTAAGTATATTTCAATCAAATATCACTCTTTAAGAGAAAAGGTAGCAAATCACAAAGTCATAGTAGAATATGTTTCAACTCAGGGACAAGTTGCAGACATATTTACCAAACCTCTTCCTAAAGACAAATTTGAGTACTTAAGGTAGAAATTGAGAATACTTGCTCCCAAATTACATCACTAACAATAGTGATAGGACATCAGTTTAGGGGGAGATTCATAGAAATTTTATTCATCCCTGAAAGGAAAGAGAGAAGTCAAATCAAGTATACATGGTTTTAAAAATTTCTAATGACTCGATGGTTGCAAATTGGACACACTCTTTCTCTTTGCATAACATATCAAAGGGGGATAACATCAGTGGAAGCTAGGTGTCCAAAAATTGTTCCTTTGTGGGAGAAATTGATCAAAATGCTCTAAGTTTGCAAGTTTTGGAGACAGTTGTAACAAATTCTCCTTTGTTTTATCAAAAGCAGAGATATGTCTAAGGGTGAGTTATGACTACAGATAGTCATATGGTTGTTGTGCATAATGGTCACTGAAATGGTTCATATTGATATATGAGCATTCAATTGGTACACTTGGTACATAACATTTCATATACAATTGGTACAGAGCATTTAAGTTTCACCATCAATGCCAAGGGGGGAGATTGTTGGCATAATGTTGTCATTGATGTCAAAAGGAAATTGATGTGATGAAAAATGATGAGTTTATTGATATCTTGCATGTCATTGAAATTTAGAGGATAATTCTCAGGAAGGATGGTGAAGAATGATGGAGAGAAGAGCATGTTTTGCAAATTTTGCAAAGTTGCTCAATATGTTGCACTATTTTCATGGTATTGTAGAGGTCATTTTTAGAAGTTTACAGAGAAAACAAGAAGCATATTTGATATCAGTTTTTCATGAAGATTCCAGAAGCATAATTCGCATGTTCAAGAGATCAAGGATTAGCTCAGAAATGATATATTTTTGTTCTCTGGCATAACTAGGGTTTTGCAGATAAACCTTAAGGGTTCATAGTCATGATGCCTTCACAATGTTCTATTTGATCATTGAATAGCTACCGGAAGTTGAAGGTTGATTAAGTTATAACTTAAGCCTTCAAAGTCATCGTGGTGACTAACCCTTCGACCTAGGTGATTACTAGTTTTGTGGAGTATCAAAGACTATAATATTTCCTAAGTCAAATGTGAAATATTTTTCATTTCAACTCTTCTTCACATCACAATTTCATGTTTAACTGCTCAAGGAAAACCTACGATATACGATTGTAGTAGAATGTGACATCACAAAGACAAATGGTGATATCTTATTGCATCACACAATCGCTTCACATCACAGTTATGAATCAAGAAGACAAGTTCATATTTGTGATATGAGAAAGAATGACATGTGTACATGGTGAAGTCGACTCAAAGAAGTGGCGACTCATTAGTGAACATCAGGACACGAATGCCCTTAGTGACAACTTGTAGGTGTTCCATTTGAGTAGGTGAAAGCAGTTTCTTGTACGACTGGAGAAATTGGACAAATAGCCCCAGATCATTTCTCACCACCCTAGTACGCAGTAATGCCACAACTTCTTCTAGAGTCTCATCTTGAATGGTTGATGCAATGCAAATGGCATCATCTACTAGCCTAGTCTATGGATAGTAGCTGAGTCTATTTATCGCCACCCTAACACAATGATGGAAATCATGTCTCACCAAACACTCCATTGCCCTTACGCCCCAGTCTCAGTGGACAAAAGTCCTGACAAAAGTATAAATAAATTGCTCCAGCATGATAGTATTGTGAACATGAGCTTGGCTCAAAAATGCCTTGCCCAAGATGCTTCAGAGCACCTCCTCTTCCAATTCACTCTGCACTACAAATACCTCTTTCAGTTGATCAGAAACATGCCTAAACAGAGGATTGCACTCAATCTCCTCCAGAACAATATAATTTTTCACAAAACTTCCATCATTGTGGGAGCTTGCCATATTGGACGCAATTGATGTTGGGAAAGAGATGATGTTACTTGAATTTATAGAATTTTGGCTGGACATTGCCGTATTCGATTCAAGATTGATGAGATGTGAATTTAATTCACATTTATGATCAACTTGTGTCGATTAAGTTGCAAATTCTTCATCAAACAACTCACATGCGCTACCGCTTGATTTCCTTAAATGTTGCATTTAAAACTGATGTAATGATTGGTCCTTTGGCAGTTGTAGCTTAGGTGACAACCGATTTCCTTTGCCGATATCCATTCTTGGAAAAAATTCCAATTGTCCTATCGACTTCCCAATAAACGCCTGGGATACAAGAAGCCACTAATTTAGTAGTGTCTTTAGTGTCCATTCAAATGGCTTTAGCCACATTATAAATTAGAAAAAGAACATTGAAAAGAGGACTTTTGAAATCTTCCTAGATACATTTGGGGGTATTCCTAAGGAGGAATATCATTAATGACATTCTACAATAGTTTGTAATCTGTGTGTTATAAATTGAAAGATTTAAAAGTATGTTAACATGTGTGTTATGCGTACAATTAGTCATGTTTTCTTTGAAGAATGGGCTATTTACCTTCCATTTATTGCAATCTGAATTGATTATATTAATTTGATTTGATGGTCATTATTTTCAATTTTTGAATTGATTATAGTTGGTTGTGTTTCTACCCCCATGCTAATTTTATATTTATGATTTAAAATTCGTCACCTTTTCTGCTTTCTGGTTAAAAACACATGCAGTTTCTTTAGGATAGTACAATTCCTTGAAGATCTTGTGAGGGAGTTGTACCTCGATAAAATTTAGAGAAAGTCACAAATGCAATTGTGTGCTTTCAGAGTTGTTAGCGGATCCACAGTATCAATGTAAATCTGGGGTTAGAGTCACTATTAAATTCATAATTGAGTTCTCTTTCATTAGCTAACACTTACCTAACCTTATCCCTAACCATAAACTATAATCATAACCTTAACCTAATCCTAACCCTAACCCTAATTCTCATAACACTAACCTTAATTGTCATAACCCTAAACATAACCTCAGCACTCTTATTATTTAATTTAAATATTTATCTTTCATTAAATACCTACATTAACTCTCATAACCTTATCCCTAACCCTAACATTATCCCTAACCCTAACCCTAATCCTAACCCTAACCCTAACTCCAAACCCAACCATAACCCAAATCCAAAAATAACCTCTAACCCTTACCCTAAAGACTAAGCTTATATCTAACCCTAACCCTAAACCATAATATCATAACCCTATCCTAAACCTAACCCTAATCCTAACTCATAGCCTAACCATAACCCTAACACTAATAAGAAACCTTAATCCTAACCTTGACCTTAAACATAGACCTAATTGTAACCCCAACTGTAAAACTAAACCTAGCCCTAATCCCTAAACCATAAACCATAATCATAACCCTTACCTAACACCAACCGTAATCGTAAACCATAATCATAACCCAAACACTAACCTCACCACTCTTATTATTCAATTCAAATATTTATCTTTCATTATTTACCTACATTAACTCTCATAACCCTATCCCTAACCATAACCCTAGCCATAATGCTAAAACTTAATTATAAATCTAACCCTAACCCTAACCCTAAACCCAAAGCCACAATCCTAACCATAATCTAACCCTAACCTTAAGTCACACCTTAACCTTAACCCTAATTTTAACCCTAAACTAAAGAAAAACACTAAACCCTAAATTATAGTCGTAACCCTAAACCTAACCCTAGTTCCCTAATTGTAACCTAACCCTTTCTCTCTAAACACTAACACTGGCCCTACCCCTCACCCTTATCCTATTATTATAACCCTAACCCCAATCCCAACTCAAAACCTAACCCCAACCTAACCCTAACCCCACCCTAACCCTATACTTAACTCTAACCCTAGCCGTAAACCTAACCATAATTATAATCCTAATCCTAACTCCAACCATGTTGTTAATTGTACCCCAAATATTTTTGTACAACCCTAACCCTAACCAAACATGAAACATATCTCTAACCCTATCCCTAACCCTTTACCTACCCTAACCCTAAGTGTATAATATAATAATATAATAGTATTAATATAATAATTATATGATAATATAATATAATAGTAATATTATATATATTAATAATAATATAATAATAATATAATAATATAAATATAATACTAATATTAATAATAATATAAATAAAAAAATAATTTTTTTACGCCAAGAGGTGTTCTACATTCGTATAATGATGAAAATAACCCATTTACATTTTTATTCATTGCATTTAGTTTGACGTGCAGGTGGTTGGCATAATGGATGAGTGGAATCAACGTGGATGGGTGAGCGTTACACTGTAAAGGATTGTGACAGTAAATATATATATCTCTCTCAGGAATAGTGCATGATTTAAATTGATGTGTTAATGGAATTCGAACACACAGTGACTAGAATTAGTAACTGACGAGAGTGGAAGAGTAAGTGGTTTGAGTGCTCTAATGTTACATTATTTCATTTCGCCACTACAAATGCAGAAGACTTAAGAGATGTTGCACAATCAGTATTTGTTTGGTCTCCTTTTTCTACGATCTTTTTGGCATTAACACAAAAGAGTTATGAAGAGGAAGCCATAACACTTGTTAAGTTCTTCTATGAATCAAGCCACATTCTTGCATCAGACCCAATAGTTCACCTTGGTCCATACAAGGTATCTCATCTTTCCTATTTTCATGTTTTTTAGAGTTTTATGGTTTCAAGGTTTCTATTGAGGATTCAATAATTACATGTTTTAGGTGGAATGAGCTTTGGAGATGGTGATGGAACTATTTGTGTCTCCTGAAGTAGATCATGGTAGATTAGAGCTCATAAATTTGGGGGATCACAAGAAAATTGATGAAGAAGCTGAAAAGCAGACAAAGGCTAAAAAATGGTGAGGATTGGAGTTTTTGACCATCAAGATGACTCTTCTAATGAGATGGACCTATTGGGAGTAGTTGTGGGATGCGATGGAACCTATATGCTTCTTTCTCACTATGGCTTACTTTATGCCAGGATATGCATTCTTCATTTAGAACTTCCACTACTACATTTGATGGTGTCTTCAAAGCTTGCCTCCGAGCAGGCCATTTTTTTCTAGGTTTGTGTTTTGGAGATGGTAGTGCAAGCAGATTATCTGTTTTATGTGTTCGTATTGCTAGAAATTCATGCAACAGGTTAATTTTTCTATATAGGTAATAGGTTTGTGTTTAATTAGTTTTATTGTAGAATTTTCCATATTGTGCTATAGAATTTGTGGATGATATAAAAAAAGTCATTGCCATGTTATTTTGCAAGGAAGACATGGGAAAGATGAATGGAAAAGTTTTTTTTAATTTTTGTTACATTTGGCATTTTGTTGTTGTACCTATTCAAAGGTTCTAAAAACCCATCTAGGTCATGGAGTTAAATAACAAAACACCCCAATAATTCTCTTGCTATCCAAATTAAAACCCTCGACATGAGCATATGTCTGTAATAGGCGTTGGAGGCTTATAATATAGTGATAATGGTAGAGTTTTTAATCAGTTTAATAAGACATGGAGGTGTAATTTAAGAGAAGAGTTTCACAATCTTTGTCAAGGATTGTGTTACAAGATTTATCTGAAAGAAAAATCTATCAAAGTGTGCCACTAGAGCCTGTGTCCTCTTACACTTTATTGGTATGCTAGCAAAATCTTGTTGTTTTTATTGCATGATGAAAGTATTACCATTCTTTAGTGTTTTCGTAATATTTTTGAAATTGAATTATATTCTATAAAATAAGAGGAAAAAGCCCTATCAAATCATCCAAAATTTGGGAAATCTCATAAAAAATAGGTCAGCTAAAAAAAATGTAAAGAAAAAGGGGGTGATCCCACAATGCTGGTTTATAATTTTTGGCCAAATTGGACACTGGACTGATTTTTTCTAACTAAATCTTCACTTTCGAGCACCTATAGTGGCTAAACCATGAGGAATTTGAAGATGATGCAAACTAGTGATTTGTGACATTTTTTTTGTAGATTATGTTGGAATTGTAAAAATCTGGTGTTTTTACAGTTGATTTCATTCATAAATTTATTGATTTGGTCCTATAGTATGCATATTTCATCTATGTTTTTCCCTTTTGCCCCTTTGAATTTATCCATGTTTGCATTTTCCACCTTTTGGTCCATATCGGCATGAGTCTGTTCGGGTCTCCCAGACCCATTATATTTTTCTGCTAAAATCTTATGTTTCAAGTGTATTGGCAAGACATGTTCTTTGTTACAGCAACTGGTTTTCTCCTACGGGCTATCGACGAGACATTTATGTGGTTGTGGCGACAGTGGTGACATCTATCGGCATTTGTTTTGGCGGTCGGGCTAACGTCTTATCGAAACATTGATGTCTCGGCGACAGGTGCATTATGGTAGTCTTTGGCGAGAGCTTGGCGGTATCAGCGCAATGTCTTAGCGATTTCATTTTGTCACGCCGACCAACAAGTTTGGGTGCATATCAGTATAGATTGGGGCGGTCGCCACAGGGTCTCGACGAGTGACCTTCGGTCTCGTCGATGGAGAGCGATGAAGGATCTTGTCGGCAGGAGTGTGATCTTATCTCAGCGACTCAGGAGATAAAAAGAACTATCGGTATAACAAAATGATGTCTACAGGAGGTCCTCTCGAAGGTTGGAAGCTATAGCGATATACATGGGGCATAAGGACTCATCGGTAAGAAAAACCTAAAGTCACAGCAACACGAAAGAAATAGGGGGAGCCTTCGATGAAACATTGTGTAGTCTATGTGAGGTCTCCCCGACGAATGGAAGCTACAGTGACATACTTGAGATGTATGGACTCGTCGGCAAGATAAAGCATGTGTCACGGTGACTCAGAATGCATTATGGCTTTCGGTATAACTCTATAGTCTGTGTAAGGTCTTGCCGATGTCACAAGGTTATAGCGACTGTGAGCAAAACAAAAGGAGTGCATCGGTATGAATTTTCCTGTCTCAACGAATGAAAACGTGACAGAACACATCTCAGGGAAACGTAATAAAATCTATAAGAGGTCTGCCCGATGGTCGACAGTCAGGGAGAAACAGAAGGAGCAGGGGAAGCGATTAACATATGAATTGCCTTCAGCATACCTGCAGGGTTGTTTGGGCGATTGCCTCAGCGGATGATTGATTAAGATTTATACACTGTGGGCCGACATATGGAATTTTAACCATTGCTGGCCGACTTGGCTTTTGCCCAATTTCTATGGTGGCCAACATGGATTTCCAATTTGATTTATTTTCCTAAATGCTGGTGTATAAGTATGCACCCCGATTGTAATTGAAACATCATCAGATTTTAGATTAGATACAGTAGATTAGGAATGGGCACAGTAGAATAAAATTCTCATTCTGGAGACTATGTTGCATGTTTTCAAATGGAAAATTCAATAAAAATCAACTGGTGTGGCAGGTTATTTCTGGTGTCAATTGTATGTTGAACTTATTGAAAAGTATTGCTGAAGTTGTCTCCAAGTTGATTCTTTCTGGTTGTTTAAATTGATGTAACAAGTTTACTTTCGGTTTATCAATGCACAGTTGTTGTATTTGTGTGATTAATTGACTGGTTCTCTCAAGTAGAGATTAAATCCTTTTCGTTGATCACAGTAATCAGGAAGATTCATTTGGATTATTAAAGAAGAGCTCAGTGGTCATAGTCTTGCATTGTTTATACAAGTTATGAATAGATCATATGCCTGCAATTTGATTTTCTGCCAGAATAAGTTGCCCACTTCTGTTTCATTTGACTCCGCATACCCAATAATGCACTAGTCTTTGCAATTTCATTATTTGAATTCACTGAGTTTCTTATATCTGTTAATTAAGTATTTTAGGCTTTAGATCTAAAGATTGCTATCAAGTTTGATTTCATTTTCTTCACTATCATCTGCCATTGTGGACAAAGCATTTCAGAAGGCTAATCATAAGATAAGTCTGCTCAATTCAAAAGGTACACCCGCCTGGGTTTAGCAACACCTAAAGAGTAGAAAGTTGAGTTCTCTTGGCCTTATCTGTTACCCTAAAGCGTATCAAGAGATTGGCAGCCTCTTGAGGCATTCAGCCTGCATTTTTGAGAGCTAACAAATTAGCGACTCTACTAGGGATTACATCAGAAAATTCTGTTGAAGACCACATTATAGAGTCATTGGAGGAAAAGTTGTACTTTGAGAAGTTTCAGAAAAGGTGATTCCGCTGGGAAAAAGGTCAGAAATAATGATTTTCCTACTTTTGGAAAAGTAGGTGGCGACTCTGAAAGAATTTTTGTATTTGTTCAAACATGAATGGAAGAGGATCTCAGTTTAGGGGAGGTCATGCTGGAGCTCCTCATGGTCAGCAATATATGCCATATCATCATGCACAACACTATGGTCCAATGTACCTGCATCAATACACACCAGGCGTCCCCCCTCATCAACATACAACAATGATCAAGCAGTTTGATTTGTCAGGGATTCAATTATCCCCTTATCCAATGGATGGTTGTTGGAGAGGTATTGTTCCAAAGTTTACAGGGTGTGATGTAATCACTGCTACAGATCATTTAAGAAGTTTCAATGCTTTCATCCAAGATTTGGATGTGCCATACAAAGATTTACACATGAGGCTATTCATGATATCACTGGTTGAAGATGCTAGGGATTGGTTCAATAGCCTACCAGCTGTCTCAATTGATTCTCTTCAAGGATTTCAAGATCAATTCCTCAAGCAATTTGGGAATCTAAGTGCACCAAATTTTGCTCTTCGTGAATTAATACACATTCAGAAAGATCAAAGTGATACAATTTATGATTTCAATCGGAAATTCAATAAGTTGCAAAATAAGATACCTCCTAGATCAAAGTTGCCAGATTTTGTAGCACTGAGTATTTATTTGAATGCATTTGATCCCAAGACAGGGTATGAGCTGAGAAATAAATTCCAAAGAGATTTGGCTGAAGCACAGAAGATGGCACAAACAATTGAAAACAGTAGGAAGGCTACTGGGATAATCAGTAAAAGAGATTCCTAGGGTTTCTCAGCAAAGTAGCACATATAGGAATGAAAGGCCAAGGTTGCATGACATGCCTTATAATACAGACTAGAAGGACAACAAACCTATAACAGCTAGGCCTAGAAACAAGGAAGCTCCTGATCCATTGACAAAGGGAACCTATATGGTAAGTAACAATTAATTCTGTGATTTTTGTGATATGCCACATTCCCCAGATTATTGTGTTGTAGCCCAAAAAATGCAAGAAGAGGGAATGTAGATGGAAAACAATGAAGAAAATCACACAGTATATTTAACTTCAAATACTTTTCACCATGTTGAGGAAGATGAATGTGCAAGGCATCTCTCTTGCATAGCAGATTGCCACAGAGAAAGCAGTGTTTGTTGTGAGGAATCCAATGAATTTTTTGATTCTAATGAAGAACCTGAGGATTTTGATCTGCAGTCAAGGGATTCTTCTACCTACTATGAAGATACATCTGATGAAGAAGAGGTTTGTACATTTGAAAGTGATTTCCAATTTTTTTCAAACTCATTGTATGATGAAGAGTTAAATAAAGATCAGATGATTTTTTGCCAAGGTGTGTCAATGAGTAAGTTTTATATATTTTCAAATCCATTCTATGAAAAGGAGGATATAATTTCAGACAAGCAAAATGATAAAATAAATGTCTGCACTGATGATGTTTCTAATTTCCCATTCTCTGATGGTATTGGATTTTTGTTTGATGATGACAAAAGTGAGGAGTATAATTATAGTGATGAAAATATAGAGACTTGTTCACTTGTCAGTGAATAGATTGCAGATTTTTTTACTTCTGAATGCCAGGGATATGCACATAAAGATGATCTTGAAGTTTTGTCTCCAGCTTACATTTGTTTTGACAGTGAGAGATCTTTGTGTAAAAATTCTTATGACTCCATGTGTATTTCTTGGAATGATGGTGATACTTTTGGTGTTGATCAAAAGTCTGCTTCCATTCAGGATGAAGTATGTGATTTTGAAATTTCTAATTCATGTGAAGAAGACATTTGTTTGCATACCAAGGATGATAGAAGTCCAGATTTTATTGGTTCACATATGCATGATATGGAGGATATGAGTCATGATCCAGTATTATCTCCGAATAGAGATACTGAAGAGGTGCGGAGGGTTTCTGACTTGTTTTCCTCAAACAACAATGATATGACAGAGTTTTTTGTTTTTCAAGAGAAGCACTTTGATTGTGAAATTTTTATACAGCTAGGAGAGTGTTTCATCATACATAACAGTGAGAGAGATAATACAAAATTTTGCATTAAATATGTATGCATTTTGTATGATGGCAGAGATTTGTCTGATGATGAAGAATATAAATTACAGAATGGTGAATGGATTTTGGGCCGAGCTGAGCATAGTGATTCTCTAAAAACTTTCAGTGATAGGAAAGATTGCATCTGTGTCTTCAAGAGAAATCTGATGAACTCAAAACAAAACCAGGTATTTGATAGGGGAAAGTATGATTTGAGTTTCAGATCGTAACAGCTCAAGACAGGAGAAGTTAACACACAGAGGATTGAGGGTTTCCAGTGCATGGACAACTCTTACTTATTCTCTTTAAAATTATTTTCCATGCACAGTAGTTTAGGTTTTCATCCATCTCCATTTCACTCTCATTTTCCATTCATCTCCATCTTGCATTCACCTTCCATTCATTCCCATTGCCTTTCACTTCATTTCTACTCGTTGGTTCATCATTTTATGTCTGGTCTGCTCACCCCAGATTCTTGATCCTTGCAATGATCTAACTATCATTCATCCCTAGACGGAGCCACTGTTGAAACTGTAAAAATCTAGTGTTTTTATAGTTGATTTCATTCATAAATTTCTTGATTTGGTCCTACAATGTGCATGTTTCATCTATATTTTTCCATTTTGCCCCTCTGAATTTATCCATGTCTGCATTTTCCACCTTTTGGTCCATATCGGCATGAGTCTGTTCGGGTCTCCTAGACCCATTATATTTTTCTGCTAAAATCTTATGTTTCAAGTGTATCGACAAGACATGTTCTTTGTTACAGTGACTGGTTTTCTCCTACAGGCTATCGGCGAGACGTTTCTGTGGTTGTGGCAACAGTGGTGACATCTATCGGCATTTGTTTTGGCGGCCGGCTAACGTCTTACTGAAACATTGATGTCTCGGTGACAGGTGCATTATGGTAGTCTTCGGCGAGAGCTTGGCAGTATTAGCGAAGTGTCTTAGCGATTTCGTTTTATCACGCCGACCGACAAGTTTGGGTGCATATCGGTATAGGTTGGGGCGATTGCCGTAGGGTCTCGACGAGTGACCTTCAGTCTCGCCGTTGGAGAGTGATGAAGGATCTTGTCGGCAGGAGTGTGATATAACGCCCGTCGTGCAAACCCCAGAGAACACACAAAAAAACAAATAATTTTTTTTTTTAAATAATTAAGTTAAACATACAATACACTAGTCATAGTCACATAATCATATTACATTACATTATCACACTTAGTTCCCTGGGGCACGTGAGGTTACATTGCAACCACAAAAAGGAAAAAAAAGCTAATGATAAACCACGTAACCAATTATAATATAATAACCATGAATAATTGAACATCCATGAACCAAGAGCAAGAATATTAAGATACCACATAATACAATCATATAAATCTCACCAAATAAAATTACATAGAATCCTAACTATTACCTCATTGTTATAATGTTACATTACAATCTTTTGATATAAGAATTACAATGAATTTCCCAAACAACTGGGATGATACAATTTACAATGAATTTTGAATAACAAAGTGAGCATTGGTACAACTCCAACTGCGGAAGTGCTGTGAACAAAGGATGTTGATGGGGAACCCAACGGGTGCGGAGCACATTCCACCCAACCATGTGAATTATAGATAACTCACCCCCCATGCTCAGAGGTGACAATGAAGTTAACTCGACCAAGATTGTCAAACCGAACTCCATGACAACAAGGTACAAACTCAAGTACAAACTCATAGAATACAATTAAACCAAGCAATGACAATAACAAGTCACCAAGGTATGCTCATAATCACTTTCACAAGAATTTGAATCAGCAATAGGAGTACAAAACTAAGGAGACTGATACAACATCCAAAATCCAAAATACATTTCCAGAGGCAAAAAGCAACAAGGTGAACAGGAAGTCTAGTGGAGAGTGTCATTGCATAGCTCTCATGGGATCTCCAGGCTCTTCCTCCAACATGAGGCACCGGCACCCATCTATGGATCTCCTGGCTCTTCCTCCTACTTGAAGCGCCGGCACCATAGGGTAGCTCATGCAGAGTCAATAACCTCTCATGAAGACAAGATTATGACTTTGCCGACCACGGCCTTCTCAATCTATCATTAGTCTATGATAGCCCTAATGCATAGAAGAGGAATCCAACTTTTATTATCTTGAGTATTTTACTACCCATCCCCCTAATTGTATTTTAGGTTATCACTTGTTTAACTACTCTTACGTGGGTTCTCCTATGCACTTCCTCTTAATCGAGGTGCCGGCCCCCACGAAGAGCCACTCTCCCTAAGACCCCTAACAGAAAATTGAAAAAAAGATAAGGGTTGAACCTCAACAAATAAGCATGATACCAAAACAAGAACATGCGAGGCATTAACCCTCTCGCAACATCTCAGAACCAAAAAGTCTTAACATCCGTCCAACCCTTCCAAACATGAACCATAAGTTTTCAACTCCAAAGAAGAAATTCAAAACAAGAATAACATTCAAAAATAAACAAGCCTCTGGAACAAGGTTTCAAATCAACAACTGGGTTCCCACATCGACATTAAAGCCAACACAAAAACAGAATGTAACTACACATAATTTGATGATCTCAAAACACCATATCAACTTTACTCAAAGCAGTTAAGAAGGGAAGCACTACAATTTTCTCAAGATCAATTATTAAATTCGTAAAAAGCAAAGAACAATTGATATATGTAAATAGTACATTAAATTTTTATTATAATAAAATTATTAACATTTTATTTCCAAAGACAATTACATTTCTATTAAAAGAAACCATTTAATTTTACAATTCTATTCATTGCATATGAAAAAGAATACATTATAATTTATCATCTATTTATATATATAAAATTAAACACACACACACACACACATATATATATAAATTTTCATAAATTAAATTTAAACTGAAATAAATAAATAAAAACCGATTATATATGCGTTTCAAATTTTAGTAATATAAATTTTAAACTAAAACAAATAAATAAACGAAAAGCAACTAACAAAAAAAAGGGACTATTTTCCTCCCTGCCGGCGCAGTCCTTTCAAGGACTGCCCATGGCAGTCCCTGCAGGGATTGCGCACAGCAGTCCTAGGGACTGTTGTGCATGGCAGCCAAGGCTGTCGTGCACAGCAGTCTTTAAGACTGCTATGCGGCACTTATATACCGCACTAGGGTACGGGGGGTCGGACGGCCAGTCCGTCCTTCCCAACCCTTATAAAATTTTATTTATTTATTTTTTAAATATTTATATATATATATATATATTTTTATAACATTTTCATTTTTTACTAAACATCAATTCCGTCCTTAATAGGCACAGACGCCGACGCAGTTCGGCTTTAAAATAAAATTAAAAAAAGAAATTACAGTTTCCAGATAAACTCAACTGAAAATGTAAACCTCAAACAAATTTCATATTATATTATATATATATATATACAACAATAAACAGGCATTGAATAAATTAAAATTCTCAAAGGAGTAAAATTTTCTAAACAAAAATACAGAGATACACTTGGTTTTAAATTTAAAAACTATTTGCTCTCATAATTTGAAATCCTTTTTTTTTTTTTGCAAAAGAGGAATATTTTATCAAATCCCAAAACTTAAGAATTCGGTTTAACTATGTTGATTTAATGGCTTCAAAGAAAGAACAGATTTCTTTTTTTCCTTAGAACCATGTTTTAAAGAAAAACCTCAGGACATTCAAAACAACAGAATTTTAAGAAAAACAACAGATTTTCCCCAATCATTTCAAAACCCAGATTTTTCCCAAATTATTTGATAACCCAGATTTTTTTCCAAATTATTTGAAAACTCAGATTTTTCCCTAAGTACTTGAAAACCCAGATTTTTCCCAATTTGAAAACCCTAATTTGTTTGAAAACCCATATTTTTCCTAATTTTTGAAAACAAATTTTTACTTGAAACCAATTTTTTCCTATTCTGTTGAAACCAGTTTTTCCAAATTTACTTGAAAACCTAATTTTTCCTAATTTATTTGAAAACCCAGATTATTTTCTTTACCCAAAACAATATGATTTTTATTGAAATTTTAAACAATAAAGAAAAAGGGATTTTTTTGGAACCTGGACTCCTGCTTGTTGGAAATATGATGAAGTTCTTGCTCCAACTAGCCCTTCGAATAACTTTCCTCAGTACTTCCTTTCCAGCTTCTTCTTCTTCTTCTTCTTCTTCTTTTTGTTTATCTTGATAGATTCTCCACCCAAAACTTAACCAACACAATCTCCCCTTTTTCAAAAAAATAAAAAATCCAGAACACTAAAACAATTTCCAGCCAAAAGAAGAATTCCCCCTTCCCTTTTTCAAAACCTCTCTATATTTCCCTCTCCTACATGCAACCCAACAGCCATTTTCTATTTTCAGAATTGCATTTTCTGCCCACACTGATTTTCTTTTGTCCTTATTATCCTTTTTACCATACTTTCAGTTTTCTTCCCTTTTTTTTTTTAAACTCCATATTTCAAGCCTTACTTGCTCATGCACAAGATTTAAATTTATTTATTCTTTTATTATTATCTTCAACCCGGTAATTTATTTACATTAACAATACACAATTTAATATTTAATTAACATTTAATAAAATACATGACCTTTCAAATAAATAACCATTTAAATATTTAAATACAATTTAATCTAATATTTTAATCAGCAATTTTTAAATTGAATACACTACAACATATAAAAATACCAACATTAATTATGTACAACATAACACAACCACAACCACAAATCATGACAACTACAAAACATACAATACCATTCAAACAAGACGGTCTGACATCATGGAAAGGGATAACTTCATTGTCACCTCTGTTTCAACTTTATTCCGTTTGGCTATTTGTGCTCGCCCTGTCCTGCCGAAGCAGGTGGAATCAAGACTATGTACCTGCAATACCTACATACAAACGAAGTCATGTACATGTACATATATATATAAAATCAAAGCATTGTATTGTGAGAAGGAATCGCAGCGTAACAGAGCACTCGCAATGAGTGATGCTACACTGTCCTTCATCACATCTATCCTAACAATTATAATATGATTGATAAAATGACATTTCTAAACTAACAATTCATCTCATGACATAATCTATTAAATCACTATATCATAATATAAATATGAAAATCAACTAACATCACCAACCACAATGTCATATGAAATAATCATGTCCACAAAAGGAGTAACAACATCATCAAATGTTTAACTAACCAATCACACAAAATAGTACCATCATAGTATCAATGTATCAAATCAAAGCATAAACTAATGAGTCCAACTAGCAACTAGGAGGGTTATTACATCCTCCCCCCCTTAAATCCGACTTACTCCTGTAAGCCAGAAAACAAGGGTAGGATTCTCTGATACGGGAAGCATCCTCCCATGTCGCTGAAGTCTCATCATTGGGGTCCCACTGGACCCTCACCTGCTCAATATCCCTGCCTCTGAGAATGAGTCTCCTGTGCTGCACCACGGCCACAGGCTCTAGAGCTAGCTGCCTGTCCTCGACCTGTAGAGCATTCCAATCAAGTACATGAGTAACATCAGGAAAATAAGGCCTAAGAACAGAAACATGAAACACATCGTGAATCCGCAATAGACTGGGTGGCAAGGCCAAGCGGTAGACAACAGGACCAATACGCTCTAACACCTCGAACGGACCCACAAAATGGGGTGCAAGCTTAGAACCCTTTCCATAATGAATAGGGATCTTCCAAGGACGAACTCGAAGAAACACTCGATCACCTACTGCAAACTGCCGATCAACTCTGTGCGCATCAGCAAGCTTCTTTTGCCTGTCCTGGGCCGCTACAAGATGCTCTCGGATGCGAGCTACCTGCTGCTCCATATCACGAAGCATCTCAGGTCCAAGAAGAACCCTGTCCTCCAATCAATCCCAGCTCAAAGGGGTACAACAAGGATGACCATATAAAGCCTGAAATGGAGCCATGCCAATCGAACTATGATAACCATTGTTATAGGAAAACTCAACCAAATGCAGATAATCTTCCCAATGAGATTGTTGGTCCATGACATACATGCGAAGCATATCCTCAAGCACCTGATTAACTCTCTCATTCTGACCATCTGTCTCAGGATGGTAGGCAGAACTAAAATTCAACTTAGACCCTAAGGACCGCTGTAAAGATGTCCATAACGCAGATGTGAATACTGGATCTCTATCAGAAATAATCTTGCGCGGTATCCCATGTAATCAAACAATATCTTCCATGAACACCCTAGCCACCACAAAAGCAGTATAGGAAGATCAAATGGGAGAAAAATGGGCTACCTTGTTCAACCTGTCAACAGTGACCATGATAGCGTCGTGTCGCCTGGAAGACATAGGCAACCCGACAATGAAATCCATAGAAATGATGTCCCACTTCCACTCCGGAACAAGGTGAGGCTGCAACAAACCTGCTGGATGATGATGCTCGGCCTTAACTCTCTGACATTCTAGACACCTAGCCACAAAATCAGCAATGTCATGCTTCATCCCAGCCCAAAAATATAGTGAGCGAAGATCAGCATACATTTTCTTAACTCCTGGGTGTGCCGAATAAGGAGCTCTATGAGCTTCAGTCAAGATTAGGGTATGGAGACCCTCTACCGGAGGTACATACATTCAGCCTCCATAATGCAAAACACCATCTGAATCCATAGAGTAACCAGAAAATTTGCCTTCCAATGTTCTGCCCGACTCAATCTTTGATTTCACTGCTTGATACCAATCATCTAAAGAAAGAGCTGCAAGGATTTGACTTTTCAAATCAACTTCAAGAGCCACAGTAGAAATATCATGCTTGCGTCTACTCAACGCATCTGCCACCACATTCTCTTTGCCCTAAATATACTTCACCTCAAAATCATATTCACACAAGAATTCCATCCACCTTCTCTACCTTGCATTCAGGTTCGGCTGCGTAAAGATGTATTGCAGACTACGATGATCTGTATGCAACTCGAACTGATGACCAAGAAGAAAGTGTCACCACCTTACTAAGGCATGCACAACTACAGCTAACTCCAAGTCATGAGTGGGGTAATTGAGTTCATGATCCTTAAGATTTCATGATTCATAAGCAATCACTCGCCCCTTCTGCATCAAAACAGCTCCTAAGCCTTCCAAAGAAGCATCAGTACACACAACAAAATCACCTGAAAGATCAGGAACTGCTAAGATTGGAGCATTAGTCAGCTTGTCCTTCAGAGTCTGGAAAGCCAACTGACATTGTTCGGACCAAAGAAACTTCTTTCCCTTCCTCTGCAAGGAAGTGATAGGATGAGCCAACCTAGAAAACCCTTGGACAAATTGCCTATAGTATCTTGCAAGTCCCATGAAGCTATGAATTTCTAAGACATTTGTGGGTGCGGGCCAATCCACAATAGCCTAGATCTTTGCAGGATCAACCAAAATTCCCTCACCATAAATCACATGGCCCAAATACTGAACTTCAGTCTTATAGAATTCACATTTCTTGAGATTGGAAAACAACTGATTACTCCTTAAGCACTGCAACACCTGTCTTAGATGTTCCTCATGTTCCTCCATAGACCTAGAATAAATCAGAATGTCATCGAGAAACACAAGGATGAATCTATCCAAGTATGTTCGGAACACTCCATTCATTAGGCTCATAAAGACTGAAGGTGCATTTGTCAACCCGAATGGCACCACGATGAACTCGTAATGTCCGTATCAAGTACGAAATGTTGTTTTATGAATGTCTGGATCAGCAATCCTCAACTGATGATATCCCAATTTGAGATCAATCTTAGAGAACACCTTTGCCCCTTTTATCTAATCGAAAAGATCATCAATTCTGGGTAATGGATATCGGTTCTTCAGTGTTACCTTGTTCAACTGCCTGTAGTCAATACACAAGCGAAGAGAACCATCCTTCTTCTTCACAAAAATCACAGGTGCTCCCCAAGGAGAAACACTTGGGCGGATAAATCCCTTAGCCAACAACTCTTCCAGCTGCAAACGGAGTTCTTGAAGTTCCTGCGTTGTCATCCGATATGGAGCTCGAGATATTGGCTCAACTCTAGGTACCAGATCAATCCTGAAGTCTATATCTCGCTTTGGTGGCATACTAGGTATCTCTTCTAGAAACACATCAGAAAACTCCTTAAGGAGAGGGTACTGTTCCAATGACACCCCTTGACTATCCTCTGACTCCAAGTCACTCAAAGATACAGCAAAGAGCTGACAACCCTGTCGAAAGTACCTTTTGAGCTGCATGGCAGAGATCATTCACAATGAAACGGGTTTTTGAACACCCACGATTTTCACCTCCTTTCCAGAATCATCAAAGCACCGCACCGCTTTACGGCGACAATCAATTATAGCACGGTGTGCACTCAACCAGTCCATGCCCAAGACAACATCATATGAGCCAAGTGGTAGGATTCTGAGATTTACTTTAGTTGACAAAACCCCTATACTCAAGCTACAATCCTGCACAAGTTTCTCTACAAAAAGCTTTGACCCTGAAGCCAATTCAACTTGCCATTTCTCGCCTTGACTAGTTGCCACCAGTCCACATCACTCAACCACTAAAGAAGATATAAAGGAATTAGATGCACCGAAATCAAAAAGTATAGAAATGCTAGAATCATGTAACACACCTGAAGTCTCAATGACGGTGCTCTGGTGGTCTGCCTGCCGATTATCCACTGCAGCAAATACACGATGAGATCTCCCTGCATCACCTACTGTCAGCTCTGATCCAGCTAGCCTCTGATTAAAACCTGAAGTGCTCTTCTGAGGACACAATCTGGCAATGTGCCCCTACTGCCCACAAGAGTAGCACCCAGTACCCCTGCCAAAACCTCTGCCCCCTGATGGAGCATTTGACTGCTGAAAGCTCCCTCGACTTGGCGCTGATTGGATACTAGGTGCAGGCTGTGCAAAATGTTCTTGTCGAACTTGGTTTCTGTTCCTGTTTTGATCCTTGTGAAACTGCAAATTTCCACTATGTGGAGATTGGAAGTTCTTCTGTCTTAACTGCTGCTGCTGAGGCTGCTGCTGCTGATGACCCCCTTTCGAGGGTTGAAACCTGTTTTTGGAAGATCCTGCTCCCTGAGACTGACCCCCATGAGTGCTAAAACCCTGAGTAGGTGCACTGCCAAACTGCACTCCAATGTGGCCACCCAAGGCCATGGCCAAATTCTCCTCCACCAAACGAGCCTTCTCAACTGCCATTTCCATCATCTTCGGCTCGAAGACTCGCACTCCACCACTGATGCAGGCATTAAGGCCCCAAACAAAGTGCTGAACCAACATGCCTTCATCGTGGCTAATCCCTGCATACTGCTTCAACTCATAGAAGCGCCGCTCATACTATTCCACTGACATAGACAATTGCTTGAGATCACGAAATTCGTCAGCCCTGCGCTGCCTCCAATGGTCTGAGAGAAAACGAGCCCTGAACCTGTCCAAGAACAATTCCCAGGTGACCATACTGATATCAAGGTGCAATTTTTTGTTCCTCAAGGTGCCACCAAGTAGATGCGAAGCCTCGCAAGTGCATAACCGCGCACCGAGCCTTGGTATTGCTACCATAAGGGTGCATGGTGAAGCAACGATCTAAGTCAATTAGCCAAGTTTTGGCTTCTAGTCCACCTTCTGAACCATCAAATTTCGGTGGGTGAGCTCTCAACAAATCCCTCATATGGCCTGCTAAGACTGCATCCTGATCAAAAGTTATTTCCCTCCGCCTCGGTGACCTTTCTCTTTCTCTTTCTCTTTCAATCTATGGCTCCTCCTCTGGCCTGGGTCCCAAACGAGCCAGAATTTCTCCAAGAATATGCTGTAATGAACTGTCTAATCCAGGCTGTCCTGGGTTCTGACCACCTGACAGATTATTGTGAAGACTCGGCTGTTCCTCATGCTCATAACCATGAGAACTGGGAACTGAGGGACTTCGCCGACTTGATCCACGACCAACACCACGGCCTCTTGCTCAACCACGTCCTCTACCTCGAGGCATATTTCTGCACAACAAGATAAAGGTACAAATAAGCTCAAGAGTTCAAACGTGAGGTTGCTTAATGGACCTAACTACCCAGAGACCCCAGCGTTTGTAAACCTTGGCTTTGATACCAAGTTGTAACGCCCGTCGTGCAAACCCCAGAGAACACACAAAAAAACAAATAATTTTTTTTTTTTAAATAATTAAGTTAAACATACAATACATTAGTCATAGTCACATAATCATATTACATTACATTATCACACTTAGTTCCCTGGGGCACGCGAGGTTACATTGCAACCATAAAACGGAAAAAAAGCTAATGATAAACCACGTAACCAATTATAATATAATAACCATGAATAATTGAACATCCATGAACCAAGAGCAAGAATATTAAGATACCACATAATACAATCATATGAATCTCACCAAATAAAATTACATAGAATCCTAACTATTACCTCATTGTTATAATGTTACATTACAATCTTTTGATATAAGAATTACAATGAATTTCCCAAACAAGTGGGATGATACAATTTACAATGAATTTTGAATAACAAAGTGAGCACTGGTATAACTCCAACTGTGGAAATGCTGCGAACAAAGGATGTTGATGGGGAACCCAACGGGTGAGGAGCACGTTCCACCCAACCATGTGAATTATAGATAACTCACCCCCCGTGCTCAGAGGTGACAATGAAGTTAACTCGACCAAGATTGTCAAACCGAACTCCATGACAACAAGGTACAAACTCAGAGAATACAATTAAACCAAGCAATGACAATAACAAGTCACCAAGGTATGCTCATAATCACTTTCACAAGAATCTGAATCAGCAATAGGAGTACAAAACTAAGGAGACTGATACAACATCCAAAATCCAAAATACATTTCCAGAGGCAAAAAGCAACAAGGTGAACAGGAAGTCTAGTGGAGAGTGTCATCGCATAGCTCTCATGGGATCTCCAGGCTCTTCCTCCAACATGAGGCGCCGACACCCATCTATGGATCTCCTGGCTCTTCCTCCTACTTGAGGCGCCGACACCATAGGGTAGCTCATGCGAAGTCAATAACCTCTCATGAAGACAAGATTATGACTTTGCCGACCACGGCCTTCTCAATCTATCATTAGTCTATGATAGCCCTAATGCATAGAAGAGGAATCCAACTTTTATTATCTTGAGTGTTTTACTACCCATCCCCCTAATTGTATTTTAGGTTATCACTTGTTTAACTACTCTCACGTGGGTTCTCTTGTGCACTTCCTCTTAATCGAGGCGTCAGCCCCCACGAAGAGCCACTCTCCCTAAGACCCCTAACAGAAAATTGAAAAAAAGATAAGGGTTGAACCTCAACAAATAAGCATGATACCAAAACAAGAACATGTGAGGCATTAACCCTCTCGCAACATCTCAGAACCAAAAAGTCTTAACATCTGTCCAACCCTTCCAAACATGAACCATAAGTTTTCAACTCCAAAGAAGAAATTCAAAACGAGAATAACATTCAAAAATAAACAAGCCTCTGGAACAAGGTTTCAAATCAACAACCGGGTTCCCACATCGACATTAAAGCCAACACAAAAACAGAATGTAACTACACATAATTTGATGATTTCAAAACACCATATCAACTTTACTCAAAGTAGTTAAGAAGGGAAGCACTACAATTTTCTCAAGATTAATTATTAAATTTGTAAAAAGCAAAGAACAATTGATATATGTAAATAGTACATTAAATTTTTATTATAATAAAATTATTAACATTTTATTTCCAAAGACAATTACATTTCTATTAAAAGAAACCATTTAATTTTACAATTCTATTCATTGCATATGAAAAAGAATACATTATAATTTATCATCTATTTATATATATAAAATTAAACACACACACACACACACACACACACACACACACACACACACACACACACATAAATTAAATTTAAACTGAAATAAATAAATAAAAACTGATTATATATGCGTTTCAAATTTTAGTAATATAAATTTTAAACTAAAACAAATAAATAAACGAAAAGCAACTAACAAAAAAAGGGA
>VDFB02368302.1:0-15887 GCA_007258455.2 Sequoia sempervirens | reverse complement strand
TTGTTTAAAGTGTCTAGATAGTTGGTTGTCGGTACTTGTAGCATGATGGTTTATCACTATGCCATGATAGTTTGGTTACACACTTCAGTGGGAGCTATTGACAATGATGGTTGGTGACATTGGATTGGTTTATGATGTTTTGATGGCGGTTGTATCTTCTTGGTTTAGAGATCATGGTTTGTACTCTTCCCTTTGGGAGCTCAGTGTTAAGTTCTTTGACCATGTTGGGACCATGTATGATCTTCATTTAGAGGATGGTTATCATGTTTCCATGGAGAGCCCGATATCATGGTTTAGTAGGAGCTTGTGCCAATGATGTGGATTCACTATTTGATGATGGATGATCTTCATGTGGTTTGGAGATGTTGACATCTTGGTTAGCCATGGAGGACTCTTTAGTCTTTGGTTGAGGTTTCATGGTTTGTAATTTGACATGTGATCCTTGTTTGATAGGATGGTTTTGTATTATTTCATGATGTTGTAGCATCGTAAATTGTCACCCTTAAGAATTTCACACTATGTTTTTCTCCCCTTTAAGTTATTGGACCTAATTAAGCACTTAATTTCCTAAAGTTTGCATTCTACAACTTCTTTTAAATATTTTTTGATAATTTTCAAGCATAAAAAAAATGCTCTCATTTAATACTTTATCCCCAACACTTTAATTTCTGAAAAATAGGGTTGGGACACTAGCGCCTAGGGCACCTATGTCCCCCTATTTTGGCTCAAAATTCAAATATGTTGGTGTTGGAATTTTATTATTTGAAATTCAAATATCTAAAGTTTATTTTTTAGGATTTAATATTTGGGAAATTAGAATAATAAAATATAAATACCTAGTTATTGCATCATTTGAAATCATCTAGGAAAATTATTGGAGAACTTATTAAGAGCATTGTTCAGCAAGTCAAGAGCAGCTATTAGAGATTTATTGCAGCAATTCAAGATCCAACATCATGTCAAAATATATGTGAGTTTATGCATGTTTATGTTTTCATAATATTTGTGAAGGCTAACCCTTGTAGGTCTCCAAGCAATTGAAGCAATTTAAGCCATTCAATCAGATCAAGCAAGCAAGATCAAGACCTTGAAGTGATGTGTATGACTTCAGTCCTTCAAGGAAGCCATTGAAGGGTGGTTTCATATCTGAAGAAGATTGAAGGAAGATCGAAGGTCAATTATTCATTATTGCAATAAGAACCCTAGACCTTGACAACTCACAAAAACTCACTTACAAAATATATGATAGTGATTCAACAAGTTTGCAGACGGGAATTGGAAGTTTAGATCCAACATCAGAGGAATGTGAAAACAAATCTAAAAAAGACCTACTAGGATAATGGCACCCCTAGAGAAAAAGTCCTCAAAAATTAGGCTCAAATTTATACCACATGTGCACAATGTCCTTCTCAATCTATTCCCGTAGTTCGATTTTTCCTGTGACATTTCAGATATGTTGTTTCTATGTTAAAGTGGTTATTTACATCATTAGGTCAATTGAATCATTGCATTTCATCTTTAGGAAGTTTCCAGATTTGGTCAAGGGCTATTTGATTCACCTATCAGGCTATAAGTCAATCACATACCTTGTCCAAATCCTTCAAACCCCCATTCCACCTTTGCATATCCATTCCATCTCACCCCATTTATTATTATTAATGAAACATTTAGGGAAAGGTGTCAAACCCTAAGGTGAAAACTCAAAGGTTTCCCTTTCCCTCCATTTCAGATGTACTCTTGATTACTAGTTTAGAGTGTTGGCATGATACAAGTGCATGATATGTTCATTGGAGCATATGATCTTATTTTGAGGATATGTGAGATCATGGTGTCATTATAGGTTCCTAATTTTGTAGATGTGTATTTGGGATGTTGACTTTGATCTTGGTTGGTTCTCTTGGTATTGGGTACATAGATTATTTGCTTGGGAGCTTCATGATGGTGCTATGTTGCATTTGGAGGTTAGCATGTTTTGATCAATTATAGGTGCTCATGGATACTTGGAAACATAGGTGAGGCTAGGATATCTCTTGTGATTGGGAGGATAATGTGTAAATGGTTACCTCCAATGATGATTGCTCTCTCAAAGAAGTCAAGAGCCCACACCTTAGTTGGTATATATGCGGAATCTAACATGGACCTAAGGAGGATATTGTTCTTGGATGAGTCATGATGATCTTGTATATTCTAGATGATATTCCCATTCCTTTACTCCTATCTACCACAAGACCATCCGCATTGCCTGATTTCATTACTTCTGTATTTACTATAAGCCTTATGCTTTCTCTCATGCATATGAACTGCTTGATAGCTCTTTGGATGGTCTAATCATTGAGGAGTGTTTGGTAATGTCTATCTCCTGCACAGGATATTATTCCATTGATTCTGAGCTCGAGAGATGCTACATTAAATGCATTCCTCATTTTAGATAAAATTATTGCCTGATCTCTCCCTTCTAATTTGAGATACAATTCTTGGTTAAGTGCTTTGATGGGGATAGTGCCATTATCTCTTTGGACCTTATGGAGGATAATCATTATCACAACTTAGCATTTAGAGGTGTGTGTAGAAGGACATGCTACAGGTTTTGATTTGCACATTCTCTCTTTGGTCTTGCTTTACTTCCTGGATGTTTGTATTCACATGACATTGGATTTGAGATCTTGTGTGGAGCTATGGTGATCACTATGTTCCTTTATCTCTTTCCTTTTTTGGGTGTGGAGAACTTGGGAGAGCTATGGAGACTTGTGGTGAGAGTTGTATTGCAACATCTTGGTTTGTAGGATTTGCATATCTTTGTGGATGTTCCTTGGTACTACGTGATATTAGTTACACTTCTATGTGTTGCTATTGGTGGATCGTTGGCTGCCTTGATCATTTTTTAGATTTGGCATTACCTATGCATTGGGAGTTCCTGGATGTGTATGTTCATTATAAGAGAGGTTTGGCACTTGGAGCTTGTGATTACATGTTATGGGTTGTATATGTTGATGGCATGAGGTTCACTTGTTATGATTTGTATACCTTTGAGGTATGAATATTTGGATGTGTTAGCATTTTTTGTGGGTATTATTTTCAGCTATGGTGATTATATCTTGGTAGCTATTGGTACATGTTTATTACCTTTGGATTGAGTGTTTGTGTATCGAGATATTGGTTGGAGGCAGGACTTATGCTTATTTGTGATAGATAGTGTGGCATCTATTTCAATGGTTTCTTATCTTTGTGTGTTGGAATGATGGAGGATGAGATCATTCATGTTTGAGATGGTGATCACCTTGATTCTTGTTACAGGTATCTTGATGGAGCACATGGAGCACTTCAATTCCTTGATGGTATATGTGGCTAGAGGGATAGTTCACTTGTTCATGTTTGAGTTTATTTGTTTACCCCTTATGCAATGTATACAAATGGAAGAATGTTAGGAAAAGGTGTGTTGTACACCTTGCATAATGTTATTAATGTAATTACTTATTTATTATGTGGTGCACCTAGGGGGTCTAGGGATGTGTGCATCACATGGGTCTAGCATTCTTGGGGTCACTTTATGTGTTGTATGTAACGTTGGATTAAATATTTAATGTGGGGTTGAACATGGGAATAATATTTAATATTGGGAAAACTTACTACCAATATTAAATGAGGGGTTAATAGTTTTGTGTAATACCACTTGGTGGTTTTATGTGAGCTTGTTTCTAAAAAAGCAAACACATGGGTAGTTGTTTAAGGTTAGTAAGTTGGTTGGTTGAGAAGATCTCTTGTTAGCATTTGTGAGGGTTGAAGCATGGCATGGGATATGTGGTTACATGCTTGTTTACATGGAGTGCTTGTAGAGGGCTTGATGTTTCAAAGGTGTTCATGGAGGACTCTGAAGACGTATTGTAATCTTTTTTTCTGAATAATACATGAGTGATGGATTCTTTTGGAGGTTGGTTTTCTCCCTCTCGTGGGATTTCCCAGGGTATATCTTATGTCATCTTTGATGGTATGTTGTCTATTCTTTTGCATATGGATTATGAATACTTGTTTGCATAGATTTTTCTACTTGGGTTATGTGGAAATTATCTTGGGTGGATGTATATTTATTTTGGGGGATGGGTTTCGTAGACCTCTTACCCCCTGGTCATGCCAATCGATAAGCATACTGCTAGTCGGTAGACCTATTGGTTATTATCGGTTACCGACTTTTAGCTAGTAGTGTCAAGTTGGCGAAACATTAAGCCCCATCGATTCTAGTCCTTGATCCAGTGGGGCCACAACCCAACCCACGGAGGTTAAAACCTATACAAATTTCATAAAAATTTGAATTTTGTCACTTAGTTGTCGCTCGGGCACTATTGATGCACCGCCACCGTCGATGGGGCCATCGACCTGCGACCCACTAGCCACCAACATGGCATATTGGATAAATTTTATTTAAACATGCATAACTTTCACCTAGGATTTCAAATTTTTGATTTATTATACTCGTCAAAAATCTCTCTCCATGCACTACATAATGGTGTAATTTTGGCTCCCTAATTTTAAATTATTGATCAGTTTTGGGGTCTAGAAGTTAGAAGCTCTCAATTTCACAGTTTTGAGCATAACTTTTGTATACATAATAAATTTCTCAAATTTGAATAGGCGTTGGAGAGCATGTACAATGTATTAGACAATGGACCAATCATATATTCAATTTGTGGAGCAAAGAGATGTTTGTACCTTTTTGATCACTTGTAGGTGCCTGAGATTGGGGGTGTAATTGTGTGAACATATGGACAAGTCAAGAGGTGAAACCTTGAGGGAGTACATTTTTTCATATGATATTTATGATGTTACAACTAATTATCAGTTTGGTGCTTTGTGGTATAGGTTTATAGGTTTTTTTTAGAGTTGGACTTTGATGTTGATTAGTACACAGGTTATCTTTGATTTTGAGGACATGGGTTGACATGGTTTGAGACTTGAAGTCTTATGTGGGTGATAGTTGAGTGTAGGTACAACGTTGGTGATGATTATGGTAGCATGGATATGTAGGTATATTTATGCATTGGCACAACATGGTCATGCATGTGGTTATTTGGTGGTGATATGGTTTGGTGTTAGGAGGTTGTTTTTTATCTCCTAGATGTTTATTTGGTTCCTTGACTGTGGTTACTCATTTGTGGACATGTTCGACGAATCAGATCTGAGATTGATTTGGTGTTTGAGTCTTTTGTCTATAAGATTATCTTCTTTGATATCTTGGTTTGCAAGTTACTAATGTGATGGTTATTTTGCATGTTTCCTTATTTGGGATCTTTGAGTTATGTAGTTGTGTGGGTTGGCCTCCCATTTAGTTGCAGTGCAATGACTTGGTTGTGGACTATCTATATCCACATGTCTTTTCATTGTTGATGCAGATACAATATGTTTGCCATGTTTATGGTCATTTGTGCATTGGTATGTGTGCATTGAGATGAGAGGATATATATTGTTTAGAGTGTCTAGATAGTTGGTTGATGGGACTTGTAGCATGATGGTTTATCACTATGTCATGATAACTTGGTTACACATTTCAGTGGGAGCTATTGATAGTGATGGTTTGGCAGTAGTGGATTGGTTTATAATGTTTTGATGGTGGTTGTATCTTCTTGGTTTGGAGATCATGGTTTGTACTCTTCCCTTTGAGATCTCGATGTTGAGTTCTTTGATTATGTTGGGGCCATGGATGATCTTCATTTAGAGGGTGGTTATCATGTTTCCATGGAGAGCTCAATATCATAGTTTGGTGGGAGCTTGTGGCAATGATGTTGATTCACTATTTGGTGGTGGATGGTCTTCATGTGATTTGGAGATGTTGACATCTTGGTTAGCCATGGAGGAATCTCTAGTCTTTGGTTGAGGTGTCATGGTTTATTATTTGGCATGTGATCCTTGTTTGATAGGATGGTTATGTATTATGTCATGATGTACTCTTGATTACTAGTTTAGAGTGTTGGCATGATAAAGGTACATGATATGTTCATTGGAGCATATGATCTTCTTTTGAGGAGATGTGAGATCACGATGTCATGATGTGTTTTTGATTATCAATATTGGAGCGTTGACTATGATCTTGTTGGTTCTCTTGGTATTAGGTACATTGATCATTTTATTGGGAGCTTCATGATGATGTTATGTTTTATTTGGAGTTTGGCATGGTTTGATCAGTTATGGGTACTCATGGATACTTGGAGATATAGGTGGGGCTAGGAGACCTCTTGAGATTAGAGACATTTGTTGAGACGATTACTCATTGATGAGGTTTCGGTTGGAAGTCTGAGGAGCCTACACCTTGGTTGGATGTGAGTACAACATGGAACTATGAGGAGATTGTTCTTAGATGAGTCATGATGACTTGGATATCTTGGAGGAGCATTCTCATTCCCCACTATTGGTTTACTCAATGATTTATTGTCTAAGAGGTATTGCCCTTTGTTACTTTTAGATGCATTATGTTTTATTCTTTTCTTCTCATGCATATGAATCTTGAGTTATGGATAGTTAGTTTTGGATGGTTCATTTGAGGAATGTTGGCATGTTTATCTCCTTATGCATTGTGAGATTCATACATATTGTTGAGTTTAGGAGATGTTATTAGGCTTATTTCCTTCATTGGGAATGGATTTGGTTTGAAATTCCTTTAGTTTGAGATGCATACATCTTGGTTATGGTTAGATGTGGATACTGCTATTCTCTTTGGGGTTTGCAGGAGGATTCCATTGACATCATGATCTCTAGATGAGGAATGGAAGAGGAGCCTTGATTCACAAAGACTTTGAAATGACCATGGACATGGATGTTCCTTTATCTCTTTCCTTTGTTGGGTGTGGAGAACTTGGGAGAGCTATGAAGACTTGTGGTGAGAGATGTATTGTAGTGTATTGGTTTGAAATATTTGCATATCTTTGTGGGTGTTCCTTGGTAATACATGATGATGGTTACACTTATATGTGATGTTATTGGTGGATCTTGGTTGCCTTCACTATTTTTAGATTTGGCATTACCTGTGCAGTGGGAGTTGCTAGTTGTGTATGTTCATTATAAGAGAGGTCTGACACTTAGAGCTTGTGATTGTGTGTTATAGATTGTATCTGTTGATAGCATGAGGTTCACTTGTTATGATTTGTATACCTTTTAGGTATGGATAATAGGATGCATTATAATTTGCTATGGGTGCTATTTTTAGCTATGGTGATTATATCTTGACAACTACTAATACATACTTGTTACCTTTGGATTGAGAGTTTGTGTGTTGAGATATTAGTCAGAGGTAGGACTTATACTTCTTTGTGATAGATAGTGTGGCATCTCTTTGAATTTCTTCTTATCTTTATGTGTTGGCATGATGGAGGATGAGAGAATTCATGTTTGAGATGGTGTTCACCTTGATTCTTGTTGCGGGTATCTTGATGGAGCACATGGAGCACTTTGATTCCTTGATGGTATATATGGATAGAGGGATTGTTCTCTTGTTTATGTTTGAATTTACTTGTTTATCCCTTATGAAATTTATACAAGTGAGAGAATGTTAGGAAAATGTGTGTTTTACACCTTGCATAATGTTATAATGTAATATTTATTTATTATGTGGTGTGCCTAGGGAATCTAGGGATGTGTGCATCACATGGGTCTAGCATTCTTGGGGACACTTTATGTATTGTATGTAACATTGGATTAAATTTTTAATGTGGTGTTGCACATGGGAAAAATATTTAATATTGGGAAAACTTACTACCAATATTAAATGAGGGGTTAATGGTTTTATAAACTCATGGTATTAGTCACATGGTTTTATGTAATACCACCTGGTGGTTTTGTGTGAGCTTGTTTCTATAAAATCAAACACACAGGTAGTTGTTTAAGATTGACAGGTTGGCTGGTTGAGAGCATCTCTTGTTAGCAGTTGTGAAGGTTGAAGCATGGCATGGGATGTGTGGTTATATGCTTGTTCACATGGATTTCTTGTAGAGGGCTTGATGTTTCAAAGGTGTTCATGGAGGCTCTATAAGTGTATTGTAATGTTTTATTGCTGAATAATATATTGAGCATGGATATTTTTGAAGGCTAGGTTTTTCCCTCTATGAGAGTTTTCCTAGGGTATATCTTGTGTTATATTGTGATATGTCTTTGATCTTTACATTTGGTTATCTATATACTTGTATGCATGCTTTTCTCTCAGAGGGTTATGTAGGAAATGGATTGATCATCATGGTTGGTTTTCCTAACACTTATGACTATAAAAAAATATTCTATTCATACTTACTTTTCAATTTTAGTTTACAGGCTTTGTTAACTTTTTGGTTGAAATAAATGATATTATATGTATGCTTGATTCTCTAAAGGTCATACTTGGAACTCCTAGAGATGTAGCTAAATGATGTTCTTCCAAAATTACTCCACAATATTTGCTTTATTAGTATGTTGTCAAATTCAAAACCATTTGGTGGAATGATAGTGGATACTATTTTTGAGCCTATCAAAATATTAAATCTTAAAATGAGTGTTACAATAAAACCCAATTTAGTAATAAATCAACATAAGATTATTACTAAAAATAAAGACTTTTATGGGAAAGTAATGGATCACGAGATTGGGGCTTGGGCTGATACAACCAATGCATACATGCCACTATAGGCACCAAGGCCAAGGAACAATCAAGACTACTTGTAATGGTTGAGCCAGCTTAGGGCAGTAGGAGAATCCCAAAATGGTGGAAATGATAGAACTCATGGCACTAGATTTGGGCTACGTAATAGGGAACTGAGGGGAGAGCAAAAAAAAGGTTTTTGACAATTGGGGGTGGAGTGATAGAGCTATTTGGTAAAGTAGTAGTGAAGGGAGAACTATGTCCCAAAATTGCAGGTGGGTTGATGCCAAAATCCTTAGTCAGGGTTATGGATGACAATGGAAAAAGGGTGAACTATTTGAGAGAGTACCTCATAATTAGATCTCAAAGCCTCAATATAGGACAAAATTTTGGGAGAAGTAGGGAAATGTTAATATAATGGATCAAAGAAAAAAGGGAAACAAAAATGGATTCAGGGAGCTTGGAGGATCGCCAACTCTCCCTATCACTAGAGTGAATGCCATCCCATTAGGAAATCCTAAGGATGGAAAAAAAGTTGATCCTTATTTTAAGCTTCAGAAACCTAGTTGGGTCCCTGGAGGGAGAAGATATGGGAAGCCAAGGGAAGACCACTGGTAGAAAGATAAGGGATATACCAATTGGCCAAAGGGGTTCAAAAACAAGGCTATTGTAATTCTTGTGTGGGCTATGCAAGCGGCTAAGGGAAATTTGTAGAAGAGTGCATTATTTGTGAAATGGTATGACAGTTGGATGGCAAAAGGGAAGATAGAGAAATGGTGGACAAAAAGGTGGGAAAGAGAAGTAAGTATAAATTTTTTACCTAACAACTACTTGTTGGTGTTGTGTTAATCTAAGACGATCAAAAGATCCATCTTGGAAGAGTGTACATTATTGCTAAACGGGGTTGGGTTCTATCTTAAAGATTGGGAACCTAATTTTGATCTAACCCAATATGAGATGGAAAGGGTTTTTGTTTAGATCAAACTCCACAATCTTCCTTCAGAATATTGGAATGGGGAGGCTTTAGAGATGATTGGGAAGGAGTTGGGGATATTTATCTGTCTAGAAGAAGGTTTCCAAGAAGGTGAGCAAGGATCATTTGTGAGGATATTGGTGGAGGTAGATACAAAAAAAACATGGTGGTACAAACTTGAGATCATAACAGACACAAGCCACTAGAAAGAAAAAAAATGTAAGAGATTATACAAAGTGGCTCCTTGGACAAGGAAAGCTGAATAAGGCCAACAACATAGTGGAAAGTTGCCATGAAGAACACAACATTAAGGAGGTGTAATTAGATAAAGGAAATGTCTCCTTCCTAGGTGACCATTCTATGGTAAAGTTTGTATCCATAGAGCACATGCCAGCTCAAGAACAAGCAGAGGACCTGGAAATAGTGGAAGCAAAGGTGGTTTCTGAGTAAGTGCAAGAGGTGAAGGAAGAGTTGGAGGATGGCACCATGTTAGAACCCCTGGAGGATAGGGTGCAGATGTAAGAACTAAATGAGGTGGACATGATACTAGAAGTAGTATGTGAGTTGTTAAGTCTAATGTTTAAACATAGAATTGGTGAACACATAATCAAAGGAAGGTGAAGAAAACATGGATGACATAAATTTGGTAGCATGAGAATTGATGGAAGAGATGGAAGATATAAGGAAAGGTGAAATTAACATGAATACCATTAATCAAATGATATGAGAAGCATTTGAAGAGGGTGAATATTGTGAGGAAGAGGAAAAACTTACCCCAATAGGCTTAAAGGAATTAAAAAAATCAAGACTTTACATCCTTGGAATCAAAAAAATTGGGAATCAAACGAAAGGACTTGCAAGGAAATATTTAGATTGTAGAGAAGGAAAAAAGATGGGAAAAAAGACAAATCAATAGAAACAAATGATTGATGGGGGTACTGAGGGGAAAGTTAAAATTACTAGGTTATTGAGATCAGAGAAGGGAATTCTCCTTCTCTCGAGTGCTGGGCTCTATAATACCAACAACTAAGCCCTTATAGTCAGGATTCAAAGATTGAATAATTGGACCGGGAATAACTATCTGACCACATGAAGGTGCATTTAACTGCATGAACCAATGACATAGAATCGAAATGGGTCAGCATATGGTATGTGCATAATCTAGAACTATAGTAATATATCCATTTTACGCCTAAGAAAGACATAATGCTAAAGTAAATTGCTTAGAAACAAAGTAACATAAGTGCATAAGTGTTTTTGAAAATCAACCAACAACTATCTCAAGCCAAATGCACTAAAAATGAAAATATTACAAACAAATAGGAAACTACTCTATCTACATTTTATTACAGGAATGGCCACAAAGCCACCTGGTAGTCATAGAACAAACAATTGCCACCAGAACTATTTGCAATATAAAAGCAACAAATTTGTTAAAGGATGGAATTCTCACCAAGTGAAGTCCTCTTAGGATGAGCATCCCTTAAGACAAATGTAAACGATGCAATAAAACCTATAACTTCATTTTATTCATTGGAAAGCATGAGTACGCAATAGATATAATTATATTGCTGAAAAATCTATGAAATGAAAATAACATCAGCACCAATCAACCCCCTCGAGAAAGAGTATCTGAGTATACGAGTAGGAGGAAAACTACTAACTAACTTTACACCTAGGCATGGTCAACTCCAATGTATACTACGCCACCTTAGGGAAATGCTTACGCGGAAAGGAGGCATGCATGGGAACTAGTCAAGAAAGTTTGCCTAACACGCATCTAGCTAACAATAGCCCATATTCGCCTAACAAACTAGAATGACCATTTTACAAGGCAGCTATAAACCTTCGATTTAAACCTAGAATCTCCCTCCATTGACCTTTGAATGATCAATTTATTGACATTTATGGAAATGACTCAAACACAAAAATCTTCTTCCTGCCTGTAGGCTCTAATTATATCTGCATAACAATATTAGTATACACAACAATTGCATATTTGTAACTATCTTAAAGTAACATTCATTAATCCACATGTAAAATTAACATAGATAGTTCATATAGCATGTCAATGTCATTTAAAGGTTACAAAAATAAGCTTATGCCCAATGTCTATAGTTTTGAGGAAATAACATGGAAATGTTAGCATCCAAGTATCAAGGTCTATGACAACTACAACAAATGGATAATAAACTCTATTGAAATTGAGCCATAAATTGGACTCATTACTCCCCCCAACCTAAGGTTTTGTTGGTCCTCCTACAAAGGAAGGCTTGTTCTTTTGCTTGGTTAGCACTCTAAAATATGCAATTTCCAGTTGTCCTACATTAGTTCTTGCGGTGTATGAATTAGGGTCCCAATAGAACCCTTGCTTTTTGTCCAACCTGTTCCATCTTTTCCTTTTTGTAGCTATATCATACTGACAATACCTGAAATTTGGAACAGGCCATAATAGGATAGGTGGCTGAAAATTTAATGGAAGCCAAAATTTTCCCTTCATCCTTCTAATCCATATATATCTATCAACTCTTTTGCATGCTGCAACATAGTTCTGCAGAGAGTTAGGCTCAGCTTGTTTTAACTCATTAGTCAAACTATTCCACCTTTGTGCCAGATATCCCATTACAAATTTCCCTGTGGTTTCTACTACCTTCTCATATTCTTTGTAGACTGCTTCTCTCATAGGTAGGATCCTACTTCTATAGCTTGGTCAGTAAAGAAATTTGTGCCATTCCCTGAAAATGTCTCCTGGGTTTCTAGATTCAGCCCTGATGGGCAGGAGAATGTTGGATTCTATTTGCCTATAAGTTTTGAACTATTGTCCCCAACTAATTTCATTTTGTATCCAGGACATGAATTCCCTTAATTGGAGATCCCCAACATACAACAATGGATTCCAATCATGATCTCAGGACACAGTATAATTATGCAAATAGAATTCACACAACATTTTTTTCATTTTAGGAGGAGCAATCTGATAAGCCTGGAAAAATTCAAGAGGAGTCTCAATGGAAGGATTCAAACTTGAAATGATCCTTGCTATTTTAAAAGAAATACTCCACCTTCAAATATAGAGCATAGACCCTTGGAGGAGTCCTGCATTCTAACAATTGAGGTACTAAGGCTTCTACATTGTCCACCTTTTCCTTTAAAGCAACAATTTTTGTATTCTTCTCTTCAATCTCTTCATCTCTCTTTTTAATTTCCTCCTTTAGCCTGCGTTTCTCCTTTTGTCATTCCTCTTCCCTCCTTTGCATCTCATTCCATAAGTTCATGGCTACCATGTTCCATGAAAAATGAGAGGGTTTATGTATTCCTACCAAAAAAATTCCTAGCACTAATTCTTGCTCTTCACATGGCACCTGTTGTAGGGATTCTAATTGTTCACCATGTTTTGGCTAGTGTGGGTTATGACTCACCGGTTTCACCCAATTTCGCTATGGGGTTCTTATCTTACTGCAAGAACCTCTGCTCTTACTTTTGCTAAAAGAGCTCCCGATTCTCTCTATACTCTTTGACTCTTAACCTATTCAATGATGGCAACAAGCTCTGCCAACGTTATATTTGTTGCTTCCTCAAATATGTCATTTTCCTTGACATTTACCTACCCCATTGGGGCCTCTGCTTTCTCCCAAAAGATGTTTCTAGGCTTAGGATTCCCTCAGAAAGATAGACTAGTGACCGGTCCAACTGGTCTTGTTTTTCTAGGAGGGCTTTCATGTTTTTCTTCGGCTATAGGAAGAACAGTGTCAACCTTCCATTTCTTAGAGCTTGGTGCTTCTTTTCTTATTTCTTTCTTTTTAGATTTTCCCTTCCTCATTTCCACTTCTTTCTTTTGTGCCCTAGTTCGAATTAAGGTTTGAAGAGGGACATCATCATCAGAGTATGAAGAAGAACTAGCTTTGTTTCAATGTTCTGTCTATGAAGAACTAATCTCTATAGTTTGCTCAGCTACGAGAGGGTTTACACTAGGGCTTGTGCCAAAAGTTGAGGCTCCAGGAGTGGCTTCAACAAAACTCACTCTCTTACTAGCCCTACGAGGTTGAGGAAAAACCCTAGGTCGCAAATGCTCTGGTCTAAATTGATCAATATTTAAGAATTCTTCCTAAGTCATATTAGACACATCATGTAGAGACTTCTCTACTAATAATTTGATCAGACAATGGTGGGAAATGAAATTATCCCTACCTCTTTAGGTTTCAACCGCCATGATTGAAAGGAGATGATATAACATGTTTGGCACATTCATTCTTCTCCCATGCCTCATATGATTTAGGAGTTTGAAGTGCATAGAATGTAGGTTCGACTGGTGGCCTTCACAAGTGATGTACTTCACAATGTGGACAACTACTTGCTTTCACGGCTTAGACAAAGAGGTTCTCTTCACTCCTTGCTTGTCCACATCCAATGGAGGGTCACCAGGTTTTGTAAATTCAGCCCTAGCTAACCTTGCGTCTCTGGTAGCAAGGTAATATTCACTATCGATAGATAACCCTGTAACTTTTGCAATCCTCTCTTCAATAGCTATTACCTCCAACCCTTTTACCATGGCCTTTCCTTTCAATGTATGCGCAAATTCCAACGCAACACCTTCATTATAGCCATTCAGCTTCAGAAAATAATCTAACCACCCTCAATTTATGAACGTGGCCTGGGAAGGTGCATCCTACAACACAACATCATGAACCATGGGTTCATTTCAAATTAACCCACCTTCCATTGCTCAACTGTATACAATTAAGAAAGCACTCTACAAGGTTTCCCTTCCTACAATCTTTACCTGGAAGCCAAATTTCTCCTTCTTGCAACACTATTGAATTTGCAATTCCAATGTCGTATGAATTCTTCCTTTTTTGGCGACTTAGGATTATGACAGAGGCAATAAAGGAAAAAAAGGATAATAAATGAAGGATACAATCGAGAAAAATGGCGGCGGTTGATGTCATTTCACACATGCGAACCGTCACCTCACTCAGAATTCAAATTGGCTCAATTTAAATTTTGCTGACATGGACCAACATGGACTGACACATGGACATGTTATTCAAACTTCCCCCCCAACCTAAATTTTAGCATGTGTCCTCACATGAGAGGTATTAATGACAATTTGACAGGGGCGGGGAATAATTACATGCTATGGAGAACATCTACATTAATGTACAGTAATTAATTAAATGTACTAAAAGATAATTAAAATGTAACAAATTGATGCGCACGTACCTGAATCCATGGAATATTTATTGCAAAGAATATTGAGGAAGTACCAGTCACCTTTTAAGAATTCAGTTGAGCAATTAATGAAAGTGGAGATGGAATGAAGTGAAGTTATGGTGGCGTGATGGAAGAGAGAGAAAGGTGGAGATGGATGGGTGGTTGGGTGAATGAATCAAGAAGTGGACTCCCACAAAAGTGGAAGTCTTTATTATGACAATTTACGTACCTTGGTTAGCCAGAAGGAGGGACACTAGGTCCACTTCCTTCGGCTATAGGAAGTTCAGTTGTTGCATGCTGAGTGAATTGCTGCATGAATTCCTCCTTGGAAGTTGGCTTGTGATACAACCTGAGGCGATGACTGTTGACAAGCAACTTAAATCTCATAGGGTCAATGGTAGTGAGCTGACCAACTCCATTGGGAAAGACTTCAGCAACCTCATATGGTCCTAGCCACCTTGTTTGCAGCTTACCAACATTATCCTGATATCTGGAGTCATAAAGGAGTGCCCAGTCACTTGGCTATAATTTCTTGTCCTTTATGAATTTGTCATGCCACTTTATTCTTTGATTCTGCACTACCTCTGTGTAATGCAAGGTTGTCTTTCTCATCTCATCCAGATTATTTAGCTGCATAATTTTGTCTTTTTGTGCCTCAAAGATATCCATCCCTAAGTCTAGTGCAGTCCTAAGGGTCTTATGCTCAAATTCAATGAGCATCATAGTTTTCTTTCCATACAACTCAAAAGGAGTGAAGCCTGTGGTTGTTTTCCAGGTAGTCCTATAGGCCCAAATAGCTTCTGGAAGCTATTTTCCTAATCCTTCCTATGGATAGCCATTGTTTTGGTTAAAATGGCTTCAATTTCCCTATTGGTCACCTCAATTTGGCCATTGGCTTGAGGGTGATAAGGAGTAGAATTCCTATGCCTTATGTTGTATTCATTGACTAGTGTTGTAACAAGGGTTGAGGTGAATTGAGCCCCTTAATTAGTCACTATCTCTCTTGGAACCCCATACCATTTGAAAATTTCCTCATAAAGAAATTCTACAACCTTATTATCTCTTGCATGCTTCATGGCTTTAACTTCTACCCACTTGGTTACATAATCA
>VDFB02368300.1:163114-176777 GCA_007258455.2 Sequoia sempervirens | reverse complement strand
TTCATGCATTTCCTTCAAAACATGCCTTGCTTGATTTTCATCTAGACACAACAACATAACACCATCTCTATTTTTCCTGTAGAGGTCTCCTTTCATAAATACATACTTTGAAGCATGTAGTTTGAGTGTCCTTTTCTTGTTATCACTAAATCCTTCAGGATATTTCACATGTTTAAGGTAATACACAATATCAGTGTACCATGGTGTGTGCTCAATACTAGTAACCATGTTATCTTCCCCATTCAAATTGCACACTTGAGCAGCTTCAATGTTTGTTTCAGCCATTATTCTGGCTAATCCTTGTCCTCTTACAAGCTTGGTGATTTGGAACTCAATGTCAAATTCTTGGAATCTATTTATCCATCTGCACCTACGGCCTGTTGCTTCAAACTGTACAAACAATTCTTTTACTGCAACATTAGGTACATAAGCTATCACTTTTGCTCCCACCAGATATGATCTAAATTCTTTGACAACCTTTACCAACACATATGCCTATTTTTCTACAATGTCATATTTCAATTCTACATTTTGGAGGGATTTGCTAAAGAAAGAAATAGGTTGTTCATACCCCTCATCATTTTTCTGTAGCATCATTGCAACAATTGTGTGATAAGATGCAAATGAAAAAAATGAAAAGGCTTACTAAAATCAGGGGACTTCAACACTGGGCTTCCTTAATTGCTCTCTTGATGGATATGAATGCATATATGGCCTCAGTTGTCCAGTAAATCTTTCCACCCTTCTTTAACATCTTTGATATTGGTTTGACTATCTCAACAAAGTTTGATATGAATCTCCTCACAAAATTGATTTTCCCAAAGAAGGATTGGATGGATTTAACTATCTTAGGAATGGGGATCATTTCTATGGATTCTACCCTTTCTAGATCAATCCTTACGCCTTCTTTGGACACTATATGCCCCTGTAACTTTTCTTATGTTATTGCAAAATGACATTTTTTTGGATTCATGGAGATGCCATATTCAATGGATTTAATGTAGATCTTTTCCAAATGCTCAACATGATCTGCTGCTCTCTTTGAATATGCAGTTAAGTCATCCTGGTATACCACCATTATTACATTGATCAGATCAACAAATGCAACATCCATAGCTCTCTAGAAATTTGCACCAACATTTGTGAGTCTAAATGGCATTCTAACATACACATATGTTCCCCATGGTGTGGTGAAGGTTGTTTTGTATTGCTCTGAATCCTTAACTTTCACCTGGTTATAGCCAGAAAATCCGTCCATCATAGATAGTAGCTCACATACAGTGACCCTCTGCAACATGGCCTCCATATTTGGGAGTGGGTAGTTATCCTTAAGAGATGACACATTCAAGTTTCAAAATTCCACACATAGCCTTATTTCCCCATTTTTATTTCTGACGGGTACTAAATTAGAGACCCAAGATGAATGTCTGATAGGCTTGATGATACCCCCTTCCCTAAGCTTCATAAGTTCTTCATGCATTTTAGGCTCTAAGATAGGATTTATGGGTCTTTGCTTCTGTCTAAAAGGTTTTGCATATGTTTTCAATGGGATCTCATGTTGGAACAAATCCTCTCTATAAGCCTTAAGATCATCATAAGACCATGCAAAGACATTCTTATACTTTATTAATAGTGCAATCAACATCTTCCTGATTGTTGAGCTTATCTTTTTCCCAATGTACACCCTTTTAGGGGTTAGTTTAGTTCCAAGATTGATTTCCTCAATGTATTCCATTTTTACTGATGTTTATTTCATAAGGGCTTGGTCATTTCCATCAAACACCCTTTCTAGTACCACAAGCCCCTTAGGAATTTTATTAGTCTTGAGCTGAACAACTTCCTTTCCAAATAGAGTTTGCTTGCCATCTATTTCTTCCACAAATGCATTAAAATCAATTTCTTGGGCTTCATATTGATCATATTGATCAATGCAATGTAATAACTTGATCAAATCAGTATTATCATTGAAAAATTTCCAACTATAAATGTTATTAGGGATTGCAGGTCTTGTTTTGAGCTCAACTTATGAAATTTCTACCAGAGTGACATCATCTTTCTTCAAGGCTACATTCTCCAAGAATTTTGCCATTAAATTCTTAGACCTATCTATCCACTTAATAAAGAAAGCATTGAACAATGCGATGGTGTCCCATACAAAATTTATGTACTACCTCAACCTTTTGTTTTTTGTGGCATACTTTGATCTCACTTGTGAAATAATCAATTTAGAATCTCCAAAAATAGTCAGTAGCTTAATTTTGTGTTTGATAGCCATGTTCAATCCAATCAACAAAGCCTCATACTCTGCTATGTTATTTGTACATTCAAATGTCAACAAGAATGAATATTTGCATGTTGTACCCTCAGGTGAGATGAAAAAAACTCCTGCTCCATTACCTTCTTTACTACATGCTCCATCAAAATACATTCACCATACACCATGCTCGTTCTTGGAGACATCCCTATCAATTGGATCAGTATTCAACAATTCAGGTTGTGAATGCTCAATTTTGAAACTTCCCAAGTCCACATCACAAAATAAATTCATCTGATTTTTGATCAACATATTCCACAATTTGGTTCACTCTTGGTTCTCTATATAGTTTGACCTCTTCACCATTTATTAGTATTGTGGCATAAGATAAGTCAAACTGCACATTTCCTCCCACTGAAGCAATCCATTGCCTTGATAGGAGCATTCCAAAATGAGGGGGCATGTCTATCACAATTATGTCAATTGTGTATGTTGCTTATGGATAAGCGGCTAACTTCACTTCTACATCCTTCATGATTCGTACCATAGGGATAGGCATGTTATCCATATCATAACATTTACCACCAGTAGTCTTCACCCACATGCCAAGTTGTTTCATGACACCTATTGGCATGATGTTAATAGTAGCCCTTGAATCAATCATACAATTTCTCACCATTTTTTTATTTATGAGCAATGTGGTAAAAAATGGATCGACCTGTGGAGGATGTACCAATGTATCACCAAGACAAACTTCAAGGACTTTTATGTCTCCCTGCGTACCTCTACTTATCTTGGTGATCTCTTTATTCTCCAAGCTTATGCTTTTATTAGTTCCACTAGATATCAGTTGAATAGCACTATCTCTATATTCTTTTATCTCCATCATTTCCAATAGTGGCACAAACATTTTTACCTGAGACAATGCTTGTGTGAAATAAAATAAAGAGGATTTTTCTGCTTTGGCTATCCTCTTTTGTTCCAGTGGATCTCCTTTGTTTTCTTCTTTCTCCTTCTTATTTGTTTCATCATGTTTATGTTTGCTTTTGTATAATCCCTTGTCTTCTTCTATGGGAACATGCTTCTGCTCATTCTTATTTGGCTCCTTATCCTTGTTTGGTTTTTCCTGAATGGTTCATTTATCTTTCACAAACAATCCTCTTGGAGTGCCCTCATGTGCATTTATTGTTCTATTTCTTAGTGTATAGTTTCTTTTTGCTTGATCTACTGCAACAATGGTTAATTCTTTAATATCCTCCTTAGTTGGCCTCCTCAATTTACATTTATTTGACTTAAGTGGTGCATAAGGAAGATGTGATTCATCATTTCTTTCATTATCCTGATTAGAGAAGACTTGTTGTTCTACCATGTGAATATTGTACCTCTGGTTATTTACATCATACTGATAACCTTCATCTCCTGAGGATGAATATTCTTGTTCAATTAGATGCAGGGTATGTGAAGTTAGATATATTGTATGATCTTCTTCCTCATTGTTATATGGAGACTCTTCTTCTTGTATTGATTGTGCTACAACACAATGATCCAGGGAATGAGGTAGATTGCAAACTTGACACCAACGGTTATTATTGACCATGTAGGCTCCTTTCTTCTTTAATGGATAAGGGGTTTCTTTGTATTTAGGCCTATCAATTATGGGTTTTCCATCTTTCCAATTTGTGTTGTATGGCATATCATGCAATCTCGGTCTTTCATTTTTGTTTGAATTTTCCTATTTATTCTGGGGATTGTTAAAGTTTTGGGGAAATATAAGGTTGTTCCTTTTTCCAGTCATCCCTGCAGCCTTTCTATTGTTCTTAATGGTCAATGTTGTCTTTTGTGCTTTAGTTAAACTTCTAGGGCATTTGTTTCTAAGTTCATACCCAATTTTTGGATCAAAATCTTTTAAATAAATGCTCAAGGCTGCCAGATCAGTCAGTTTGGATCCTTGTGGTATTTTGTTGTATAGCTTGGAAAATCTCTTATTGAAGTTATAAACTGACTCATTCTGGTACTTTTGAATACTTATTAGCTTATGAAGGGAAAATTCAGGGGCAGACTAATTCCCATATTGTTCTAAAAATTGATTGTGAAAGTCTGTTATAGAATCAATTGAAGCATCAGGTAGAGCATTGAACCAATCTCTTGCTTCTTCAATTAGTGACATCATGAATAATCTCATATTTACATCCTCATATTCCATAGCAATATCCTATATGAAGGCATTGAAATTTTTGATATGTTCTTCAGCTAATATCACATTGTTTCCAGTGAATTTGGGAACCATATTTCTCCAATTGTTGTCCATTGGGTATGGATATAATTGGTGTCCTGTCAAATAAAATTTCCTACATGTGCTTATGGGGTTTTGTGGATGCAAATTTAGAGGTGGTGGATTGGGATGGTATTGATATCCATATTGAGGCTAATGATAGACATTTTTCTGAATTTGTTGTTGAGGGTATATATTTTGATGTGGCACATGTTGCTATTGTGGTGGGGCATATTACTAGCCTAGAGGTGGATAATGCTAGGGAATATTGCCAGCGTTAGGAGGCTGAGACCTTTGTGGTGGCATATTGTGTTGGACATGTTGTCTTGGGTTACCACCAACATTATGAGGTACTTTTGAAGTACCTAGAGCACCGGTGTTCTAAGATGTACCATGTGAATTGACATTGCCACCTTGTTTATGTGGAGGGACATACTTTGGCAGTTTTGGTGCCTGGATGTTTAATTGTGCCATTTGTTGATCTATATCTTGGATTTCTTTCATCATATGTTGTCTCCTTATGAGTTGTTGTCTCTTCCATTCCAAATGTAGTTCAAATTCTTGGTTAGTCATACTATCCAAATCAACAACAGTGTGTCAATAGATCCCTCATGGTTTTCTACTCCTTGATGTAATGACACTTTGTAATCATATTCATTTTGTGTTCGAATTTGTTCTGCCTTAATTCTGGCATTGAAATCGTTTGTTTTATTAGGGTCCTCTTTCCATCAAAAAATAGGATGACTAGTATTTTCTTGATCAAAAGGAGTATAAGGATCTCTGCTCAAGTCATCACCATGGGATTTTGATCCATGTAATGGATCAAAACTATTATTCATTGCAAGAAATTGTTCTGTGAAGTTCTCCCTATCTTTGTTAGTTACTTTTTCCTTGTTTTTATTTGCATCAGACTTTGAAGGGGGAGACCCATGTTTATCTGTCCACCTAGCATTGTTCTTCTTTGGGCTTTCTTGGTGTAAAGACCTCCTACCATTCATCTCATAGGATTTTTTAATGCTTTGACTTCTAGGGTTTGTCTTTATTGATGTGTATTTGAACTTCCCAGCCATGCACTTGTTCTTACTAATTCACCACTCACTTTTAATAAAATTGAGAAAATTTTACAATTTCTTATTCCCAGCGGAGTCTTGTACAAGGTTTTGACTCTATGATGAAGGCCTGGATTCATAATTGACTTTCCCCAGTAGAGTTTCCAAACTGTTGGATCTCAAAAATGCAGGTTGCAAATCCTAAGAGGATGTCAGGCTCTATGATTAGAATTGTAGCATTTTTGAACCAATGAATGGAGTTAACCTATATGGTTGATGACTCCCTTCACTTTAGGTTTTGCTAGACCTAGGCGGGTGGACCTTGATAGCTGAAGCAAATTGTGTGACTTATTTGTACTTAAGGATCTATCCATAGTGGCACAAAGTGTGGGAGAGATGATGGCTTGTTGATTACTTCTACTCCTAATATGATAATTGGAAATTTTGAATGTGAAGGTTGATAAGTAAAGTATAAATGAAATGTGAAGTGGACTAGTGTTTTATTGGGTAAGTGAAGTCAATGAAGTTTTATGAAAAATATTGTTTTCGGTTACAATTCTAATTGTTTGGCACTTAAAATTGTTTATACCTTGTATAAATGTGCAAGAATGTGACTGACAAACTCTTCTAATTGATCTAACCTATCCTATCATGTTACTGTGATTTATTAAAAGGATTTTAATCCTTCCTTGAAGGAACCAATTAAGAGAATCACACAAAGACAACAAATGTGTATTGACAAATGAAGTACACCCTCAATTTGAATAGCAAGATAATATCAAGTCAGAGATAGTATGCCAAACTTATCAATTACCTAACTCTTCTTACTGATCCAAATGTTACTTCCAAGCTACTCCAATCAATTAAAAGGATTTAATTCCTTGATGGAAACCAATCAACTTGATTACACAATAATAGTAAATGTGTATAGATGAAATTGAATATCAACTTGGATACACAAATTCAAATAATAGAGAAATAACAGTGTGGAGACAACCAGATAATTGCTTTAAATCAACAAATAATAGACACCAATATTGAGCCACACAAAATTAAAGATCCTCCATTGATTTCTGCCAAAATTTCATGCATGCATCATGGTCCATACAATATAATCTATATGATAAACATTTTGAAAGTATCTTCTATATATCTCCTATTCTCTCCCTATTCGCTCTTCCTATCTATCTCCTCCAATTATTACAATGTTCAACTTATATAGTAATATCTTGAAGAGGGTACACCTTTTCATAAGTGTCTTTTGGAATTAACAAAAATTAAACATTAATAATTATGCTCTAATGAGCCACAAATGAACTTGTGTTATATGATCTAAATATTCTTGGCTCAAGTTTGTGTCAGCATCCTTTGTAGCATTCCTCGTAGCTATCTCCATGATGATCATCTTCTCTAAATGCTCACAAACCTCGTCCAATGTTGAGTCATCATTCTTGGCTACTTCCAAAGCTCCATGCAGTATCAGTTTACATTCTTTCATCCATTCACTCTGGTCTTTCAATTCTCCATCATCTTTGAATAGTACAGGCACCCCTTCCTTTGCAGCATCGATGAATTCCTTTGCATCTCCTTCAAGTTCCTTATAATAATCCTTGTGTTTTCTCATGATATCCTCAACAGCTTTAATGGTTCCAATGTCAGAAGTGCTTCTCTTTTTTATCTCCTGGACCTTTTCTTGAATTCTATCATTTATTCTCTCATGCTCCTGAATAGTAGTATGACTCTTGGAGTGGGTTATCTAGAACTTGTCCATCCAAACCATCAGATTGGTATACCTCTTGTGGAATACTACAAAAAGCGCATCAAATCTGGCTTTATTTAATTTAGCTACATTAATTCCAATGTTAGCCGTGACCGCAAGATCAATTTCTCCTACTTTTAGTGTCATCACATGGCCAAATTCCTTCTTAGAGTCAATAATCACATATTTCTTATGTGGCGGATACAAGGCTCAAATCATGAGAGATCTCTCATCAGGGTTATATCTTGATCCAGTATATACTTTTGTCACCCCTTCAGGACTGAGCTTATGTTTAAGACAATTATTATGCATAAAAATTTCAAAGACAAGAGTAGAATTTAAATCTAGACAACGTAAAATCATTACACCAGACTCCTGCAATATTTTTCTTCCTCTCTCTGGAGTCATATCATTCATTTCATTCTCTACATCCACCTTTAAAGTGTTAAGCAAATGGCTTTCATTACTGGGTGTGATGTCTGTGACTGATTCCCTTATTGCTTTTCCTTTTTGCTTGTACAAGAAAGATCTAAATTTAGGAGACTTTATAAACTGATCATCATAAACAAAAGACTTATATGCCAACTGCCTGGTATATGTATCAGATAATTCTTCAACTTCTTGTTCTCTATTGGGAGGTTGATACTCCTCAATTCTTAGTTTAGAGATCTTGTTGGTTTGACCTTGTGATTCCTTTTCACTAGAAGATTCCTCACTTCTAGAGGACAACATTTTTGCTTCCTGTATTTCCCTCATCCTTTGTTCCATTTCTCTGTTATAGTTATCAATGGCCAACTCAACTTCTCTTTCCTCCATGTTTATGATAATGTCATCATGAGGATATGGTATGTGGTCATATCCACCTAGATTCTTCTTTTTCCTTGCAAAACCAATATAACCCTGAGGATCAAATCCCTTCCTTGGTGCAGCTTTTTTCATATTGAAATATAGTAACTTATCCAAAATAAGATCATATCCTTCCTTCGACAACACAGTGAAATATCCAAAGCATAATGTACTAGGCATAAATGATTGTTTCTCATAAGAATTCAAGTTCATAACATTGGAATAATCCATTTTTCTGACAATCTCCAGATATGCAACCCTATTTGGCACAGTTTTTGGTAGAAGGAAAGGTGTATCTTCAAACCAATACACTCTTATCATGGTTGAATCAACATAACAATACCAATCACCCTAATTATGACCCATAGTTGGTGGTCCATTGAAATATTTGAGCCTCAAAAATCTTCTAATCTCATCAGACAACGAATAATCACAAGGATGATTATAGAACCTATACAATATCTTGACAACATATTCTTCAAAATGAACATAAATGGAAATAACAAATTTGTTGTCCCAAATAGCAGTCCATAATTGCACTAGTAGTGGTTGATCCTCTTTGTCAAATTGTGTAATTCTCAGTTTCTCTAGCCACATCCCTAACTCTTGTCCATAGTATAATATCATGTGCATAAGAATGGAGTAATGTTTGAAGTGTAGTGTGGGAGATGCATTCTTGATGGCCATTAATCTTGAGTCAATCCCTTTGGAAATGTGTGAGGCAGAATCAAAAATTCTGGCATTGTGACACTATACATCTACAACAATCACCATTGCCCCTATAGACATGAATTCAGAGGCCTTTGTTCCCATTACTTGGCATACCGAGAAGTAAGTATGTTTCAGGTAGGGCTCAAACAAATCAACATGAAAAGGAGGCCCATCATTGTCTTCAAGTGGAACAAGGTCTCCATTTTTCCTAGGCCTGTGTAATGGAAACCTCCATCCTTTATAAGTTGTATCCATTGTCCAATACTCCCTTTCTAAATCCTCGTCACAATAGGCTCGCCACATGTGTCATCTAGGTTAAAAACTTCACAAATTGTAGTCTTGGAGACATGTATGAAAGGTTCACCTTGCAGGTTGTAAATAGCTTTAAGGTCTGGATTGTAATGCTTAGCCAAAAGTCTTATGAGCTTTGTATTCATAAAGACATTGGGAATAACCAGTTTTCCCAAATTGAAATTCCAGGGGTTGCATATTGGTTCAAATCTATTTCTCCGACAATAGTGGAACATGAATAATTCATATCCCCTAATATGAGTCCACCCTTCACCTATATGTTTGCATTTATCTTCTAGATTTTCCACATCAACCCTCAATTGGGTAGACCTTCTAGCCTTCGGTCTTGAACCAGGTAATTGATCAATAAGGTCTTGGTTCAATTTTCATTTTAATTTTGAGCCCGTTTCAATTTTGTTTCTTACTCTTGGTCTGGCTACTTTCACCTTGTTGCTTCCTACTTTTGTTTTAGCAGAACTTGAACCTTCCACTTTAATTCTCTACATGGTGACAAAATTGAATTATTATTTATCAATTGTAGGAGAACCTCGAATGCTTACCTATGCATTTCAGGTCGCACTGAATTCCTCAACTCCCGTTAGATCTCTTGTCCTTCCCACTACAACTTCTGGAAATTCCTTTGGTTCATTCTCCTTTCAATCAGAGAATATTTACATAATGCTCATTCGTGTGGCCATTAATGTCCATCTCTAAGAATGAATGCAACAGGTTTTTTGAATTTCACAATGTCAAAACGATACAAAAGATTGCATTGGAGAAACACTTCTAATCTCAGGATGATCTATGTGTTTTGTTTGGCACCACCCTTGTTTATACATTCACAACAGATCATCAAGACATAACTGAATTCCCTTTCGATGAGAAGTATCCTTTTGATTTTCATTCGTGGTTGGGAAGAAAACCAAGTACTTTTATTGATATTATACATCTGCCCATTTTCTTTCTTTTTAACTTTTACTATTTCGGGGAGAAAATTATGAAGTTCTCCCGATGCTAGAGTAGTCTAGACCATTAGAAGTCCTTTCAATCATCGCTTAGTGTCATTTCGATGAATAATGATCATTTCTCATTACCATCGGGCTGACATGAACCATCGCTAAGAGAATAAAATGTTGTTTCAACGCACTTGGTCTTCCCGATGTATCTCTTTCACCGCTCCATTCATTTGGATATGTCGGCAAGACTTTCCCTAAAACCTCCTTTATCAGCATAACCCATGCAGTCAGTGAGATATTAGGGACTCACTTAGATTGTACATGTCTCTCTGACATAGTTGTTCTCCTACTTCATCAATGAAATAATATACTTTCTTACCAATGAGGAATCTATCGGCATGACTCACGAGCTTAGTGTAATTTGAAAACTTCACTCCGATTACCTTGCTCCTGCCGATAAGCTTTCATCGGTGAAATGACAAGTCTTGTCTTCCCGATTATGCACTCATGTAATCTTCAGGGTCTTTGATCACTGCGACTTGATTGACCTCTTCCCAATATGTAGAAAATGTTTAGATTAAAATGTTATGTCTTGCTGATCGGAGGGACTTACACATGATCTTCTTGATGTGGACTGGTTGCTTTTAAAGCTCTTGCTCATCAATGACCAAAGGAATGATCATATGTCAAAGGCCAAGTTAATGGGTGTAGACATCCAAATTTGGACACTTAATTTATCCAAATTTATCACTTTTCATCTAAACATCCTCTTATCTGAGTTAATTAAGTAATATTACTATTATTTAATTAATATCTTTAATTCTGCCAAATCCCTAAGGTATTTAAATAATAATTAAATACCTTACCCTCCTTAATCCTCTTTCATCAAATAAATTAATTATTACATTTAATTCCTCACATGTCATTTTCATCTAATCCTAATCCATTTCCTAATTTCTTCATTAGGGATGTGCACATGCCTAATCCTTGATTAGGATGTGTCACATCCTCCAACTTTTGCAAGTTGGCTTCTAATCCTTATTTATTCTTCTAATTATTAATTAATTAAGCCTAATCATTCTCCAAGGAATTTTTAATTCCTTTTTATTCTTCCTAGATTCCCCTCTTTTATATGTGAATTTTTAATTCACATTCCATCCTTCCAAGGCTTCTAGAACCTTGGACTTGTCACAATCTCCACATGTGACCCACCTTGGACTTGTCACAATCTCCACATGTGACCAAGTCCCACCTTTTTGGAGCCCACCTTTTATCCTCTAGACTATCCTATGAATGTGAATTTTTAATTCACATTTATATCTCCAACCACCTTTCCTTTTCCCATGTAGATTTTTGAAGAATTCCAAAATTCCTCAAATGTCTTTTTCACTCCCACTTGGGGACAAGAAATCTCTTTTTGTGGAAATCTCCTCACTCCCCAAGGTGCATGTCCTTTTCCACCTTATGTACCTTTTTGACAACTCATTTCCATCTCATATTCTTTTGTCCACTTCACCCTCCACATGTCAAGATGTGAGGGCTTGTGGGTTCTCAACCCACCATAGCCCTTCATTTTGACCTTGTTGGATCAATCTTGACCCTTGAATTCTCTAGAGAATTCAAGGTCCTCTATAAATACCCCCTCCTCAAGGGCATTTTTAGAACACTTTTATTTTGAGCACCCTTATGCTACCCATTTGCATTTAGAACACTTAATCAATTTGCAACTACATGCTGCCATTTTATGCACTCATCCAATTTTCAATCACATCCACTTGCATTTTACATTCAAGCATGTAGTAGTGATCTTCAATCCACCATCTAAGGAGCACACAATCCATTTTAATCAAGGGCCAATCAAAGCAATACCAACAGCAAGGGAGGTAAAATTGTTTGTGTTTCATTTTATTTACATTCCTTTTCGTTGTATCACTCTTTTGGCTAATCTTGAGGTGTCCTTGGTATTTTGTCATTCACATTTCTTAGTTATTTTGCACATTTAGAGAAGTATAAATTCTAAGGTATACATTTCTGGCACGCCCGGTGGGACCCACAAACGGGTTCTTGCATTTAACATTTATCTTTACTAAGTATTGTGCAGAAAAATGTCGCAGAAAGGCGGAAGCGCCCTCTGCTTTACCGCAGAAAGGTGGAAGCGCCCTCTGCCTTACTGCAGAAAGGCGGAAGCGCCCTCTTGGCCACTACAAAAAGGCGGTAGCGCCCCACATCTGAAAGTTTTATTCCTTCTAACACATTTGCTGTGATTAGGGACATATTTAAAAGGTTTTTCTAACACTTTTTTTGTAGTGGGAGGGGCACAACTTCCCTTTTTTCTTAAAAATCTAACAAAGTTTACCGCAGAAAGGTGGAAGTGCCCTCTTGACCACTACAAAAATGCGGTAGCACCCCACATCTGAAAGTTCTAGTCCTTCTAACACATTTGTTGTGATTAGGGATATATTTAGAAGGTTTTTCTAATACTTTTCTTGCAGTGGGAGGGGCACAACTTTCCTTTTTTCTTAAAAATCTGACAAAGTTTACCGCAGAAAGGCAGAAGCGCCCTCTGTCTTACAGTAGAAAGGTGGAAGAGCCCCTATTTTTGCTGCAGAAAGGCAGAAGCGCCCCCACTTTTGTTGCAGAAAGGCGGAAGCGCCCCCACTTTTATTGCAGAAAGGCGAAAGTGCCCCCATTTTGCTGTAGAAAGGCGGAAGTGCCCCGATTTTTGTTGCAGAAGGGCGGAAGCGCCCCAAAACAGCATAGTTTGGAAGGTAAAACAGTCATTTTAGCTTCGTTTTTGCTCCCATTTTTTGCTATTTTCAAGTAGTAACCCTCTAACATTGTTTTGGCAAAGATATTGGTATTTTTTGCTAACGTTTTATAGCATATTGTGGTGTAATTTGACCAAGGACGAAGAAGAAGATAGCTAACATTTGCTTACAGGGCCATTTATTTGATCAAATTTTTGAAAAAAAAAAATTATCTTTGCTGTTTTCGAACATAGTCTAATTAGGGGGATTAAAACTTCGTTGCTTGTTGTGATTGTTTGTTCTTGTGTCACCTAAGGGGGGCATTAATTTGTTTTCGTTTTCCCTTGCACTTCATGTGAGCCTGGGGAGTAGTTGGAAACGGTTAGTGTCTTCTTTCTAGTGGGACCTGCTTGGGGATTTCATCACCCCAAGGGACGATTCCAACCACGCGTACCGGCGGGGTATATAAAGGGGGGAGAACGAAAGTTGTACCCCAATCCAGTCACGTTGTAATTGGCGGAGCGTCGAAGCTAGGGTGATACCTAGATAGACGTGAAGAGTTGGTCCGAGCCTTTCAGTATCTCGCTGGGGTTCCCGACTCACGCTTGTGACGGACTGGTGTTCACGGTTGTGCCTCACGTACCGAGAGTATATCGAGGACTCCCTAGAAGCCTTGTGCATCCTAAATTAAGACTTTGCCTTGCCATACCCATATATTAATCATAGGATTGTGCTTGCTTGAGGTGTTTTCTTATGAAAAATCTATCAAATTTTTGAT
>VDFB02368300.1:110301-163014 GCA_007258455.2 Sequoia sempervirens | reverse complement strand
ATGTTAGTGATTTTGATCCTCGCATGTGTAGGTTGGCCTTGTTATTTAACACATTGAACCTAAAGTCTTCAAAAATTTAGTCCTTGCAGTAAATTTTTGTTTATATCTACACCTACAAAGAGAAGATTTGATGGTATTGAAGAACATAATTAAAACTTGTTATTCTAAGAGAGGAAGGCAACTAGCTTCCCACTTTCCATCTTAGTCAATGATTCAATGATCTTGATACTTTATTGTAAAACACACCAAGCAAAAAATGTAATTGTCAAAAGATGTGGTTGAGTTAATGAGGGATTTGAGACTTGAATAAATGTGTAATGAGTGGTAAATCACCTAGTGCATGAACTAAGGTTTTGATGCTTGTTGATAAAAGAGTTGATATATTTGGAATGTTTGATTCAAAATATTGTTATGATAAGAATATATGATTTATTTTGAATTTATCAAAGGTGTTATTAATAAGTGCTGCTTGTTGATGGAGGGTGATTGGGACTCATACGCTAGGCTGGGCGAATCAGTCCCATATCTGGGTTTCTATGTAGAAGCATGAATCTGGTAAATGGGTATCTAAATCTATAAAAATCTAAATTTTGACCTACACTAGGACTCATTCACAAGAAGTGGAAAATCAATCCAGTTATGGTTTTTTGGAACTTCAAGGTCTAAATCTAGTCTTCAAGGTCTGCGATGTGCTTCCCAATTGATTTATGGATCCGAAATCCTAATTTGCAATCTATAGAAGCTCTCCAAGTATTTCCAATGCAAGGTGACAACTTTGACAACTTTAGGCACTTTGACAACTTTCTCCAAACTTTCTCTTCAATGTGTCTTCAACCTAAACCTATAAATCACACACTAAAGAGAGTGGAAAATGTTGTTTTTTTACTGAAAATGGGTTTACCTTGGTCAAACCTTGTTTTGGTAATCACACCTTGAAATGAAATTAAATAACTTAATGGAGAATGATGAATGAACAAAATATGATGTTGAAACTCACCAAACTCTAGCAATGAAGTGCCGCAAACATGTATGAGATGGGTCCAATGGATGTAGACCTTGACTCTTGCTTGAATGTGATAGATTTTGAATGAAATGCTAGCTTGAATCATAAAACCCTACATCACAATTGTTAGCTCAAAAACAAACATGATGCATGAAGATTTTGACATGACACTTGATACTTGAATGATGCTCTAAAATGCTTGATAATATACTCTTGAATGCTCTTGTAGATACTTGAATACTCTTGTGAACTCAAACTTGCTATTATGAATGCTCTCACAAAAGTATTAGGTGAAAATGAATTAAAAAACCTTGTATTTATACTTAATTATGCAAGAATTCCCAAAATTACAACACTACAAGCTAGCATTAGACCTAGGAGGATAAAATCCTACCAAAAATTTGAATTAATTTTAATTTTGGGCCACATGAGATTCATTTTCCCAAGGTGGAGAATGAGCCCCATTAGGCATAATTTATGGGACCATTTTTTAAAATGCTTAAAAAGATGTGAAACCAGGTTTGGGACCCAAAAACCTAGGTGGGACTCATTCACCCAAGGTGGCGAATGAGTCCCAAATCACTAAATCTGGGCCATACAACTTGAAAACATCTTAATTACGATTGGATGTTGATTTGTGTTTGGATTATCCTCGAAAAGATGCATTAAATGGGGCTTGTGGATGCAAAATAAGGCTAATTAAAGCATAAAGGAGCCCAATTATTAATGACAACCTTAAAAAGGTGTGAAAGTGAGTTACAACACTCCAAATAAGCCATGATTAAGGTAAAAAGAGGTTTATTAGGTGTAGTTAATTAATAAAACCTCATAAAAGTGTGAAAGTTTTTTACAACACTTTAGCAAGGTACCATTTATGTTCATTAGTTCAAAAGGGCCCAAGACCTAATGTGAATTTGTTAAACACACTACAACACTAAATCAAGGCACCATTAAGCTCAAGCATCAGGGAGGGCCCAAACAAGCAAGAAAAAGTGGTGCATACTTTTTCGCCATTAATGCTTAGCCTCCCAATTCTTAGTGGGAGTATTAAACTTGTTTCAAACTCACACTGAAAGCAAACAAACACACATCAAGAGGGGTCCATGTGTAATGCACCTTAAATATAGAATGACAACAATCAAGAGGGGTGATCAAGCCCCTAGGATGAAGATCACATGGAAAACCAACATAGACACAAAATAACGTGTTAGAACTAGAAAAATATCACATTTTTCTGGCCTCCACCCATTGACCTTTCACTTGCCATAGAAATTTGCCACACCATAATTTAATGATCAATACAAACTTTTGAAATTTGTGTGACAAGATCCATATTTTAACCCATGTTAACCAATAATCCCATTAACTTGGCCTTTGACATATGATCATTCCTTTGGTCATTGATGAGCAAGAGCTTTAAAAGCAACCAGTCCACATCAAGAAGATCATGTGTAAGTCCCTCCGATCAGCAAGACATAACATTTTAATCTAAACATTTTCTACATATTGGGAAGAGGTCAATCAAGTCGCAGTGATCAAAGACCCTGAAGATTACATGAGTGCATAATCGGGAAGACAAGACTTGTCATTTCACCGATGAAAGCTTATCGGCAGGAGCAAGGTAATCGGAGTGAAGTTTTCAAATTACACTAAGCTCGTGAGTCATGCCGATAGATTCCTCATTGGTAAGAAAGTATATTATTTCATTGATGAAGTAGGAGAACAACTATGTCAGAGAGACATGTACAATCTAAGTGAGTCCCTAATATCTCACTGACTGCATGGGTTATGCTGATAAAGGAGGTTTTAGGGAAAGTCTTGCCGACATATCCAAATGAATGGAGCGGTGAAAGAGATACATCGGGAAGACCAAGTGCGTTGAAACAACATTTTATTCTCTTAGCGATGGTTCATGTCAGCCCGATGGTAATGAGAAATGATCATTATTCATCGAAATGACACTAAGCGATGATTGAAAGGACTTCTAATGGTCTAGACTACTCTAGCATCGGGAGAACTTCATAATTTTCTCCCCGAAATAGTAAAAGTTAAAAAGAAAGAAAATGGGCAGATGTATAATATCAATAAAAGTACTTGGTTTTCTTCCCAACCACGAATGAAAATCAAAAGGATACTTCTCATCGAAAGGGAATTCAGTTATGTCTTGATGATCTGTTGTGAATGTATAAACAAGGGTGGTGCCAAACAAAACACATAGATCATCCTGAGATTAGAAGTGTTTCTCCAATGCAATCTTTTGTATCGTTTTGACATTGTGAAATTCAAAAAACCTGTTGCATTCATTCTTAGAGATGGACATTAATGGCCACACGAATGAGCATTATGTAAATATTCTCTGATTGAAAGGAGAATGAACCAAAGGAATTTCCAGAAGTTGTAGTGGGAAGGACAAGAGATCTAACGGGAGTTGAGGAATTCAGTGCGACCTGAAATGCATAGGTAAGCATTCGAGGTTCTCCTACAATTGATAAATAATAATTCAATTTTGTCACCATGTAGAGAATTAAAGTGGAAGGTTCAAGTTCTGCTAAAACAAAAGTAGGAAGCAACAAGGTGAAAGTAGCCAGACCAAGAGTAAGAAACAAAATTGAAACGGGCTCAAAATTAAAATGAAAATTGAACCAAGACCTTATTGATCAATTACCTGGTTCAAGACCGAAGGCTAGAAGGTCTACCCAATTGAGGGTTGATGTGGAAAATCTAGAAGATAAATGCAAACATATAGGTGAAGGGTGGACTCATATTAGGGGATATGAATTATTCATGTTCCACTATTGTCGGAGAAATAGATTTGAACCAATATGCAACCCCTGGAATTTCAATTTGGGAAAACTGGTTATTCCCAATGTCTTTATGAATACAAAGCTCATAAGACTTTTGGCTAAGCATTACAATCCAGACCTTAAAGCTATTTACAACCTGCAAGGTGAACCTTTCATACATGTCTCCAAGACTACAATTTGTGAAGTTTTTAACCTAGATGACACATGTGGCGAGCCTATTGTGACGAGGATTTAGAAAGGGAGTATTGGACAATGGATACAACTTATAAAGGATGGAGGTTTCCATTACACAGGCCTAGGAAAAATGGAGACCTTGTTCCACTTGAAGACAATGATGGGCCTCCTTTTCATGTTGATTTGTTTGAGCCCTACCTGAAACATACTTACTTCTCGGTATGCCAAGTAATGGGAACAAAGGCCTCTGAATTCATGTCTATAGGGGCAATGGTGATTGTTGTAGATGTATAGTGTCACAATGCCAGAATTTTTGATTCTGCCTCACACATTTCCAAAGGGATTGACTCAAGATTAATGGCCATCAAGAATGCATCTCCCACACTACACTTCAAACATTACTCCATTCTTATGCACATGATATTATACTATGGACAAGAGTTAGGGATGTGGCTAGAGAAACTGAGAATTACACAATTTGACAAAGAGGATCAACCACTACTAGTGCAATTATGGACTGCTATTTGGGACAACAAATTTGTTATTTCCATTTATGTTCATTTTGAAGAATATGTTGTCAAGATATTGTATAGGTTCTATAATCATCCTTGTGATTATTCGTTGTCTGATGAGATTAGAAGATTTTTGAGGCTCAAATATTTCAATGGACCACCAACTATGGGTCATAATTAGGGTGATTGGTATTGTTATGTTGATTCAACCATGATAAGAGTGTATTGGTTTGAAGATACACCTTTCCTTCTACCAAAAACTGTGCCAAATAGGGTTGCATATCTGGAGATTGTCAGAAAAATGGATTATTCCAATGTTATGAACTTGAATTCTTATGAGAAACAATCATTTATGCCTAGTACATTATGCTTTGGATATTTCACTGTGTTGTCGAAGGAAGGATATGATCTTATTTTGGATAAGTTACTATATTTCAATATGAAAAAAGCTGCACCAAGGAAGGGATTTGATCCTCAGGGTTATATTGGTTTTGCAAGGAAAAAGAAGAATCTAGGTGGATATGACCACATACCATATCCTCATGATGACATTATCATAAACATGGAGGAAAGAGAAGTTGAGTTGGCCATTGATAACTATAACAGAGAAATGGAACAAAGGATGAGGGAAATACAGGAAGCAAAAATGTTGTCCTCTAGAAGTGAGGAATCTTCTAGTGAAAAGGAATCACAAGGTCAAACCAACAAGATCTCTAAACTAAGAATTGAGGAGTATCAACCTCCCAATAGAGAACAAGAAGTTGAAGAATTATCTGATACATATACCAGGCAGTTGGCATATAAGTCTTTTGTTTATGATGATCAGTTTATAAAGTCTCCTAAATTTAGATCTTTCTTGTACAAGCAAAAAGGAAAAGCAATAAGGGAATCAGTCACAGACATCACACCCAGTAATGAAAGCCATTTGCTTAACACTTTAAAGGTGGATGTAGAGAATGAAATGAATGATATGACTCCAGAGAGAGGAAGAAAAATATTGCAGGAGTCTGGTGTAATGATTTTACGTTGTCTAGATTTAAATTCTACTCTTGTCTTTGAAATTTTTATGCATAATAATTGTCTTAAACATAAGCTCAGTCCTGAAGGGGTGACAAAAGTATATACTGGATCAAGATATAACCCTGATGAGAGATCTCTCATGATTTGAGCCTTGTATCCGCCACATAAGAAATATGTGATTATTGACTCTAAGAAGGAATTTGGCCATGTGATGACACTAAAAGTAGGAGAAATTGATCTTGCGGTCACGGCTAACATTGGAATTAATGTAGCTAAATTAAATAAAGCCAGATTTGATGCGCTTTTTGTAGTATTCCACAAGAGGTATACCAATCTGATGGTTTGGATGGACAAGTTCTAGATAACCCACTCCAAGAGTCATACTACTATTCAGGAGCATGAGAGAATAAATGATAGAATTCAAGAAAAGGTCCAGGAGATAAAAAAGAGAAGCACTTCTGACATTGGAACCATTAAAGCTGTTGAGGATATCATGAGAAAACACAAGGATTATTATAAGGAACTTGAAGGAGATGCAAAGGAATTCATCGATGCTGCAAAGGAAGGGGTGCCTGTACTATTCAAAGATGATGGAGAATTGAAAGACCAGAGTGAATGGATGAAAGAATGTAAACTGATACTGCATGGAGCTTTGGAAGTAGCCAAGAATGATGACTCAACATTGGACGAGGTTTGTGAGCATTTAGAGAAGATGATCATCATGGAGATAGCTACGAGGAATGCTACAAAGGATGCTGACACAAACTTGAGCCAAGAATATTTAGATCATATAACACAAGTTCATTTGTGGCTCATTAGAGCATAATTATTAATGTTTAATTTTTGTTAATTCCAAAAGACACTTATGAAAAGGTGTACCCTCTTCAAGATATTACTATATAAGTTGAACATTGTAATAATTGGAGGAGATAGATAGGAAGAGCGAATAGGGAGAGAATAGGAGATATATAGAAGATACTTTCAAAATGTTTATCATATAGATTATATTGTATGGACCATGATGCATGCATGAAATTTTGGCAGAAATCAATGGAGGATCTTTAATTTTGTGTGGCTCAATATTGGTGTCTATTATTTGTTGATTTAAAGCAATTATCTGGTTGTCTCCACACTGTTATTTCTCTATTATTTGAATTTGTGTATCCAAGTTGATATTCAATTTCATCTATACACATTTACTATTATTGTGTAATCAAGTTGATTGGTTTCCATCAAGGAATTAAATCCTTTTAATTGATTGGAGTAGCTTGGAAGTAACATTTGGATCAGTAAGAAGAGTTAGGTAATTGATAAGTTTGGCATACTATCTCTGACTTGATATTATCTTGCTATTCAAATTGAGGGTGTACTTCATTTGTCAATACACATTTGTTGTCTTTGTGTGATTCTCTTAATTGGTTCCTTCAAGGAAGGATTAAAATCCTTTTAATAAATCACAGTAACATGATAGGATAGGTTAGATCAATTAGAAGAGTTTGTCAGTCACATTCTTGCACATTTATACAAGGTATAAACAATTTTAAGTGCCAAACAATTAGAATTGTAACCGAAAACAATATTTTTCATAAAACTTCATTGACTTCACTTACCCAATAAAACACTAGTCCACTTCACATTTCATTTATACTTTACTTATCAACCTTCACATTCAAAATTTCCAATTATCATATTAGGAGTAGAAGTAATCAACAAGCCATCATCTCTCCCACACTTTGTGCCACTATGGATAGATCCTTAAGTACAAATAAGTCACACAATTTGCTTCAGCTATCAAGGTCCACCCGCCTAGGTCTAGCAAAACCTAAAGTGAAGGGAGTCATCAACCATATAGGTTAACTCCATTCATTGGTTCAAAAATGCTACAATTCTAATCATAGAGCCTGACATCCTCTTAGGATTTGCAACCTGCATTTTTGAGATCCAACAGTTTGGAAACTCTACTGGGGAAAGTCAATTATGAATCCAGGCCTTCATCATAGAGTCAAAACCTTGTACAAGACTCCGCTGGGAATAAGAAATTGTAAAATTTTCTCAATTTTATTAAAAGTGAGTGGTGAATTAGTAAGAACAAGTGCATGGCTGGGAAGTTCAAATACACATCAATAAAGACAAACCCTAGAAGTCAAAGCATTAAAAAATCCTATGAGATGAATGGTAGGAGGTCTTTACACCAAGAAAGCCCAAAGAAGAACAATGCTAGGTGGACAGATAAACATGGGTCTCCCCCTTCAAAGTCTGATGCAAATAAAAACAAGGAAAAAGTAACTAACAAAGATAGGGAGAACTTCACAGAACAATTTCTTGCAATGAATAATAGTTTTGATCCATTACATGGATCAAAATCCCATGGTGATGACTTGAGCAGAGATCCTTATACTCCTTTTGATCAAGAAAATACTAGTCATCCTATTTTTTGATGGAAAGAGGACCCTAATAAAACAAACGATTTCAATGCCAGAATTAAGGCAGAACAAATTCGAACACAAAATGAATATGATTACAAAGTGTCATTACATCAAGGAGTAGAAAACCATGAGGGATCTATTGACACACTGTTGTTGATTTGGATAGTATGACTAACCAAGAATTTGAACTACATTTGGAATGGAAGAGACAACAACTCATAAGGAGACAACATATGATGAAAGAAATCCAAGATATAGATCAACAAATGGCACAATTAAACATCCAGGCACCAAAACTGCCAAAGTATGTCCCTCCACATAAACAAGGTGGCAATGTCAATTCACATGGTACATCTTAGAACACCGGTGCTCTAGGTACTTCAAAAGTACCTCATAATGTTGGTGGTAACCCAAGACAACATGTCCAACACAATATGCCACCACAAAGGTCTCAGCCTCCTAACGCTGGCAATATTCCCTAGCATTATCCACCTCTAGGCTAGTAATATGCCCCACCACAATAGCAACATGTGCCACATCAAAATATATACCCTCAACAACAAATTCAGAAAAATGTCTATCATTAGCCTCAATATGGATATCAATACCATCCCAATCCACCACCTCTAAATTTGCATCCACAAAACCCCATAAGCACATGTAGGAAATTTTATTTGACAGGACACCAATTATATCCATACCCAATGGACAACAATTGGAGAAATATGGTTCCCAAATTCACTGGAAACAATGTGATATTAGCTGAAGAACATATCAAAAATTTCAATGCCTTCATATAGGATATTGCTATGGAATATGAGGATGTAAATATGAGATTATTCATGATGTCACTAATTGAAGAAGCAAGAGATTGGTTCAATGCTCTACCTGATGCTTCAATTGATTCTATAACAGACTTTCACAATCAATTTTTAGAACAATATGGGAATTAGTCTGCCCCTGAATTTTCCCTTCATAAGCTAATAAGTATTCAAAAGTACCAGAATGAGTCAGTTTATAACTTCAATAAGAGATTTTCCAAGCTATACAACAAAATACCACAAGGATCCAAACTGACTGATCTGGCAGCCTTGAGCATTTATTTAAAAGATTTTGATCCAAAAATTGGGTATGAACTTAGAAACAAATGCCCTAGAAGTTTAACTAAAGCACAAAAGACAACATTGACCATTAAGAACAATAGAAAGGCTGCAGGGATGACTGGAAAAAGGAACAACCTTATATTTCCCCAAAACTTTAACAATCCCCAGAATAAATAGGAAAATTCAAACAAAAATGAAAGACCGAGATTGCATGATATGCCATACAACACAAATTGGAAAGATGGAAAACCCATAATTGATAGGCCTAAATACAAAGAAACCCCTTATCCATTAAAGAAGAAAGGAGCCTACATGGTCAATAATAACCGTTGGTGTCAAGTTTGCAATCTACCTCATTCCCTGGATCATTGTGTTGTAGCACAATCAATACAAGAAGAAGAGTCTCCATATAACAATGAGGAAGAAGATCATACAATATATCTAACTTCACATACCCTGCATCTAATTGAACAAGAATATTCATCCTCAGGAGATGAAGGTTATCAGTATGATGTAAATAACCAGAGGTACAATATTCACATGGTAGAACAACAAGTCTTCTCTAATCAGGATAATGAAAGAAATGATGAATCACATCTTCCTTATGCACCACTTAAGTCAAATAAATGTAAATTGAGGAGGCCAACTAAGGAGGATATTAAAGAATTAACCATTGTTGCAGTAGATCAAGCAAAAAGAAACTATACACTAAGAAATAGAACAATAAATGCACATGAGGGCACTCCAAGAGGATTGTTTGTGAAAGATAAATGAACCATTCAGGAAAAACCAAACAAGGATAAGGAGCCAAATAAGAATGAGCAGAAGCATGTTCCCATAGAAGAAGACAAGGGATTATACAAAAGCAAACATAAACATGATGAAACAAATAAGAAGGAGAAAGAAGAAAACAAAGGAGATCCACTGGAACAAAAGAGGATAGCCAAAGCAGAAAAATCCTCTTTATTTTATTTCACACAAGCATTGTCTCAGGTAAAAATGTTTGTGCCACTATTGGAAATGATGGAGATAAAAGAATATAGAGATAGTGCTATTCAACTGATATCTAGTGGAACTAATAAAAGCATAAGCTTGGAGAATAAAGAGATCACCAAGATAAGTAGAGGTACGCAGGGAGACATAAAAGTCCTTGAAGTTTGTCTTGGTGATACATTGGTACATCCTCCACAGGTCGATCCATTTTTTACCACATTGCTCATAAATAAAAAAATGGTGAGAAATTGTATGATTGATTCAAGGGCTACTATTAACATCATGCCAATAGGTGTCATGAAACAACTTGGCATGTGGGTGAAGACTACTGGTGGTAAATGTTATGATATGGATAACATGCCTATCCCTATGGTACGAATCATGAAGGATGTAGAAGTGAAGTTAGCCGCTTATCCATAAGCAACATACACAATTGACATAATTGTGATAGACATGCCCCCTCATTTTGGAATGCTCCTATCAAGGCAATGGATTGCTTCAGTGGGAGGAAATGTGCAGTTTGACTTATCTTATGCCACAATACTAATAAATGGTGAAGAGGTCAAACTATATAGAGAACCAAGAGTGAACCAAATTGTGGAATATGTTGATCAAAAATCAGATGAATTTATTTTGTGATGTGGACTTGGGAAGTTTCAAAATTGAGCATTCACAACCTGAATTGTTGAATACTGATCCAATTGATAGGGATGTCTCCAAGAACGAGCATGGTGTATGGTGAATGTATTTTGATGGAGCATGTAGTAAAGAAGGTAATGGAGCAGGAGTTTTTTTCATCTCACCTGAGGGTACAACATGCAAATATTCATTCTTGTTGACATTTGAATGTACAAATAACATAGCAGAGTATGAGGCTTTGTTGATTGGATTGAACATGGCTATCAAACACAAAATTAAGCTACTGACTATTTTTGGAGATTCTAAATTGATTATTTCACAAGTGAGATCAAAGTATGCCACAAAAAACAAAAGGTTGAGGTAGTACATAAATTTTGTATGGGACACCATCGCATTGTTCAATGCTTTCTTTATTAAGTGGATAGATAGGTCTAAGAATTTAATGGCAAAATTCTTGGAGAATGTAGCCTTGAAGAAAGATGATGTCACTCTGGTAGAAATTTCATAAGTTGAGCTCAAAACAAGACCTGCAATCCCTAATAACATTTATAGTTGGAAATTTTTCAATGATAATACTGATTTGATCAAGTTATTACATTGCATTGATCAATATGATCAATATGAAGCCCAAGAAATTGATTTTAATGCATTTGTGGAAGAAATAGATGGCAAGCAAACTCTATTTGGAAAGGAAGTTGTTCAGCTCAAGACTAATAAAATTCCTAAGGGGCTTGTGGTACTAGAAAGGGTGTTTGATGGAAATGACCAAGCCCTTATGAAATAAACATCAGTAAAAATGGAATACATTGAGGAAATCAATCTTGGAACTAAACTAACCCCTAAAAGGGTGTACATTGGGAAAAAGATAAGCTCAACAATCAGGAAGATGTTGATTGCACTATTAATAAAGTATAAGAATGTCTTTGCATGGTCTTATGATGATCTTAAGGCTTATAGAGAGGATTTGTTCCAACATGAGATCCCATTGAAAACATATGCAAAACCTTTTAGACAGAAGCAAAGACCCATAAATCCTATCTTAGAGCCTAAAATGCATGAAGAACTTATGAAGCTTAGGGAAGGGGGTATCATCAAGCCTATCAGACATTCATCTTGGGTCTCTAATTTAGTACCCGTCAGAAATAAAAATGGGGAAATAAGGCTATGTGTGGAATTTTGAAACTTGAATGTGTCATCTCTTAAGGATAACTACCCACTCCCAAATATGGAGGCCATGTTGCAGAGGGTCACTGTATGTGAGCTACTATCTATGATGGACGGATTTTCTGGCTATAACCAGGTGAAAGTTAAGGATTCAGAGCAATACAAAACAACCTTCACCACACCATGGGGAACATATGTGTATGTTAGAATGCCATTTAGACTCACAAATGTTGGTGCAAATTTCTAGAGAGCTATGGATGTTGCATTTGTTGATCTGATCAATGTAATAATGGTGGTATACCAGGATGACTTAACTGCATATTCAAAGAGAGCAGCAGATCATGTTGAGCATTTGGAAAAGATCTACATTAAATCCATTGAATATGGCATCTCCATGAATCCAAAAAAATGTCATTTTGCAATAACATAAGAAAAGTTACAGGGGCATATAGTGTCCAAAGAAGGCGTAAGGATTGATCTAGAAAGGGTAGAATCCATAGAAATGATCCCCATTCCTAAGATAGTTAAATCCATCCAATCCTTCTTTGGGAAAATCAATTTTGTGAGGAGATTCATATCAAACTTTGTTGAGATAGTCAAACCAATATCAAAGATGTTAAAGAAGGGTGGAAAGATTTACTGGACAACTGAGGCCATATATGCATTCATATCCATCAAGAGAGCAATTAAGGAAGCCCAGTGTTGAAGTCCCCTGATTTTAGTAAGCCTTTTCATTTTTTTCATTTGCATCTTATCACACAATTGTTGCAATGATGCTACAGAAAAATGATGAGGGGTATGAACAACCTATTTCTTTCTTTAGCAAATCCCTCCAAAATGTAGAATTGAAATATGACATTGTAGAAAAATAGGCATATGTGTTGGTAAAGGTTGTCAAAGAATTTAGATCATATCTGGTGGGAGCAAAAGTGATAGCTTATGTACCTAATGTTGCAGTAAAAGAATTGTTTGTACAGTTTGAAGCAACAGGCCGTAGGTGCAGATGGATAAATAGATTCCAAGAATTTGACATTGAGTTCCAAATCACCAAGCTTGTAAGAGGACAAGGATTAGCCAGAATAATGGCTGAAACAAACATTGAAGCTGCTCAAGTGTGCAATTTGAATGGGGAAGATAACATGGTTACTAGTATTGAGCACACACCATGGTACACTGATATTGTGTATTACCTTAAACATGTGAAATATCCTGAAGGATTTAGTGATAACAAGAAAAGGACACTCAAACTACATGCTTCAAAGTATGTATTTATGAAAGGAGACCTCTACAGGAAAAATAGAGATGGTGTTATGTTGTTGTGTCTAGATGAAAATCAAGCAAGGCATGTTTTGAAGGAAATGCATGAAGCAGTGTGTGGAGGGCATTTATTAGCGAATACTACTGCACATAAGGTGTTAAGGGAAGGTTACTATTGGCCTAAAGTTTTCAATGATGCCTATGATTTTACTAGGAAATGTGAAGCATGTCAGAATTTTTCTGGGAAAATGAACTATCAAGGGGCATTTCCTTTAAGGCCCATGCAAGTTGAGGCTCCATTCCACCAATGGGGAATTGATTTTAAGGAGAGATTGCAGAAAAATCTTGTGGAGGACACAAATAGATATTAGTAGCCACAAACTACTTTACAAAATGGGTGGAAGTTGTGCCTACTAAATAAGCAACTAGCAGGGTGGTAACAAAATTTTTATTGGAAAACATCATCACTAGATTCAATGTGCCTGCAAGAATTATAACTGACAATGGGATGTGCTTCAGATCAGATGAATTCAAGGGATTTTGCTAGTCTTATGGAATAGTGATCTCATATTGTTCACCATATCATCCACAGGAAAATGGCAAGTTGAATCCAACAACAAAAGCATTCTGAAGATCATATGGTATGTGCAGGATCATGATGGGCCAAAAAGTGGTGATATGATGGGTATGTAGCTGACGACTTTTTTTTACCCAAAATTGATGAAACGAAAAGGGTTTTTAAAGGAGATTCTCAGCTTTCCACCAATATAAATTATGCTTTACTTTGAATTTAATAAATAATTATTATTCATTTTCTCTTTGAATTACGACTAAAGTCCTAATTGATAGTTTGATTGAAAAACATCTATAGCTTTCAAATGATATCACATTTTTTCAATCCAAAACATGTGTCACATTCTATGCTTCGCATAATATAAGATTAAAAAAAAATCATAAGTTTTGACCAAGTTAATGTGGTCTACATACAAGTTTTATATTTTTAAAATTTGTAATAAAAATTCATAATTAATTATTTACTTGGAAAAAATTACAAAAAAATATGCATCACAGGACATGAGTCCTCTACTTATATCTAAAATATTATAAAAAAATATTATCATTTTATTGTGGTTAGGGTGGTTAGATAGACACCTACTTATTTTTTTCCCCTAAAATTTAAGTGCTACTGCATTGAAATTTCAATTTTCACCAAATAGATTTTTCTTTTAAATAAACCTAGTAGTTTAGAAACTACATTCAATTTGATATAGATTCTATTCTTATATATTTTTGAAATAATATAGATAACTTATTCAAACTTTTATGTCAAGTTGCCTAACTCTGATTTTTCTAATTTTTTTGCCACTTAAGGGATTGCTTTTTCCATGATGATCCTGCACATACCCCATAAAAAGAATGTTGGATAATAACAAAAAGGCCTAGGATTCCAAGTTGAGACTAGCTATATGGGCAGATAGAATTATTATAAAAAAGTCCATTGGAAAATAACCTTTTGAACTTGTGTATGGGACTCAAGCTAGGCTCTCTTTACATAATTTCTTGCCAATTTGTAAGTTCATCTTACATGAAGATTTAGACATTCCTGAACCTATGGAGGAGAGGATGGAAGAATTGATGGAACTTGATGAGATTAGAAACCAAGCTCACCAACACAATATGAAGAAGCAACTACATATGAAATACCTATATGGAAAAAGGGCTAAAAACATAAAATTTTAGGTAAATGACATGGTTCTCATGTGGAACATCAGGATTCAAGACAAAGGAAAGCATGGAAAATTTGAAGCCCTATGGTTAGGACCATTTTTCATTATTGGAAAGGTTGGTGAGGATTCATATTATCTCTAGAACATGACAAGAGAAGAATAGGAATTGTCAGTGCATGGACAATTCCTGAAACAATTCTTTTCTTTTTCTTCCATGCACAGTAGTCTAGGAGAAGGTCGAGAATTGTCAGTGCATGGAAAATTCTTGAGGAACCTTCTAAAATAATTTTCTTCCATGCACAATAGTATAGGATTCCATTCCACTTCCATTTCCATACCATAAGGCATTTGGTTTGCTTCCCTAAAGACCTAGATTCTTGCTATACCCACAATGGGTATACATCCCCAGATGGAGCCACTATTAGACCTGGAAAAATATCACATATTTTTGGCCTCTACCCATTGACCTTTCACTTGCCACAAAAATTTTCCACACCTTAATTTAATGATCAATACAAATTGTTGAAATATGTGTGACAAGATCCATATTTTAACCCATGTTAACCAATAATCCCATTAACTTGGCCTTTGACATATGATCATTTCTTTGGTCATTGATGAGCAAGAGCTTTAAAAATAGTTCTAGCCCATATCAGGAAGATCATGTGTAAGTCCCTTCGATCAACAAGGCATAACATTTCAATCTAAACATTTTCTGCATATCGGGAAGAGGTCAATCAAGTCACGATGATCAAAGACCCTGAAGATTACATGAGTGCATAATCGGGAAGACAAGACATGTTGTTTCACCAATGAAAGATTATTAGCAGGAGCAAGGTAATTGGAGAGAAGTTTTCAAATTGCGCTGAGCTTGTGAGTCATGCAGATAGATTCCTCATCGACAAGAAAATATATTATTTTGCCGATGAAGTAGGAGAACAACTGTGTCAAAGAGACATGTACAATCAAAGCCATTCACTCATATCTCACCGACCATATGGGTTATGTCGATAAAGGAGGTTTCAGGGAAAGTCTTGCCGACATATCCAAATGAATGGAGCAGTGAAAGAAATACATTGGGAAGACCAAGTGTGTCAGAACAACATTCTATTCTCTTAGCGATGGTTCATGTCAGCCCTATGGTAATGATAAATGATCATTATTCATTCGAATGACACCGGGAGATGATTGAAAGGATTTCTAATGGTCCAGACTACTTTAGCATCAGGAGAATGTCACAAGTTTCTCCCTAAAATAGTAAAAGTTGAAAAGAAAGAAAATGGGCAATTGCGTAATATCAATAAGAGTACTTGGTTGTCTTCTCGGCCATGAATGAAAATAAAAAAGGATACTTCTCATAGAAAGGACATTCAGTTATGTCTTGATGATCTGTTGTGAATGTATAAACAAGGGTGGTGCCAAACAAAACACATAGATTAGCTTGAGATTAGAAGTGTTTCTCCGATGCAATCTTTTGTATTGTTCTGACATTGCAAAATTCAAAAAAACCTATTGCATTCATTCTTAGAGATGGACATTAATGGTCACACGAATGAGCATTATGTAAATATTCTTTGATTGAAAGGAGAATGAACCAAAGGAATTTCTAGAAGTTGCATCGGGAAGGACGAGAGTTGAGGAATTTAGTGTGGCTTGAAATATACAAGTAAGCATTCGAAGTTCTCCTGCAATTGATAAATTATAATTCAATTCTATCACCGTGTAGAGAATTAAAATTGAAGGTTCAAGTTTTGCTAAAACAAAAAGTAGGAAGCAACAACGTGAGAGCAACCAAACCAAGAGTAAGAAACAAAAAATTGAAATGGGTTCAGAATTAAAACAAAAATTGAACCAAGACCTTGTTGATCAATTACCTGGTTCAGGACCACAGGCCAGAAGGTCTACACAATTGAGGGATGATATGGATTAAGTTAGATGATAAATGCAAAAATATTGGTGATGTGTGGACTCCTATTAGGGGATATGAATTGTTCATGTTCCACTATTGTAGGAGAAATAGACTTGAACCAATATGCAACCCCTAGAATTTCAATTTGGGAAAACTAGTTGTTCCCAATGTCTTTGTGAATACAGAGCTCATTAGACTTCTATATAAGCATTACAACCCAAACCTTAAAGCTATTTGCAACCTGCAAAGTGAACCTTTCATACATGTGTCCAAGACTACAATTTCTGAAGTTTTTGACCTAGATGACACATGTGATGAGATTATTTTGCATGAGGATTTGGAAAGGGAGTATTGGAGAATGGATACAACTTATAAAGGATGGAGTTTTCCATTACACATGCCTAGGAAAAATGGAGACCTTGTTCCACTTGAAGACAATGATGGGCCTCCTTTTCATGTTGATTTGTTCGAGCCCTACCTAAAACATACTTACATCTCGATATGCCAAGTAATGGGAACAAAGGCCTTTGAATTCATGTATATAGGGGCAATAGTGATTGTTGTAGATGTATAGTGCCACAATGCCAAAAAAAATTATTATGCCTCACACATTTCCAAAGGGATTGACTCAAGATTAATGACCATCAAGAATGCATCTCCCACACTGCACTTCAAACATTACTCCATTCTTATGCATATGATATTATACTATGGACAGGAGTTAGGGATGTGGCTAGAAGAACTAAGAATTACACAATTTGACAAAGAGGATCATCCACTACTAGTGCAATTGTGGACTGCTATTTGGGACAATAGATTTGTTAATTCCAGTTATGTTCATTTTGAAGAATATTTTGTCAAGATATTGTATAGGTTATATAATCATCCTTCTGATTATTCAATGTCTAATGAGATTAGAAGAATTTTGAGGCCCAAATATTTCAATGGACCACCAATTGTGGGTCATAATTGGGGTGATTGGTATTGTTATACTGATTCAACCATGATAAGAGTGTATGGATTTGAAGATACACCTTTCCTTCTACCAAGAACTGTGCCAAATAGGGTTGCATATCTGGAAATTTTCAGGAAAATAGATTATTCCAATGTTATGAACTTGAGTGCCTATGAGAAATAGTCATTTATGCCCAGTACATTGTGCTTTGGAGATTTCACTGTGTTGTCCAAAGAAGGATATGATCTTATTTTGGATAAGTTACTATATTTCAATATGAAGAAAGTTGCACCAAGGAAGGGATTTGATCCTGAGGGTTATATTGGCTTTGCAAGGAAAAAATAGAATCTAGGTGGATATTACCACATACCATATCCTCATGATGACATTATCAGAAACATGGAGGAAAGGGAAGCCGAGTTGGTCATTGATAACTATAACAAAGAAATGGAACAAATTATGAGGGAAATATAAGAAGCATAAATGTTGTCCTCTGGAAGTGAGGAATCTTCTGGTGAAAAGGAATCCCAAGGTCAAACTGACAAGATCTCTAAACTAAGAATTGAGGAGTATCAACCTCCTAATAGAGAACAAGAAGTTGAAGAATTATCTGATACATGTAAGTCTTTTGTTTCTGATGATCAGTTTATAAAGTTTCCTAAATTTATATCTTTCTTGTACAAGCAAAAAGGAAAAGCAATAAGGGAATCAGTCACATACATCACACCTAGCAATGAAAGCTAGTTGCTTAATACTTTGAAGGTGGATGTAGAGAATGAAATGAAGGATATGACTCTAGAGAGAGGAAGAAAATTATTGGAGGAGTCTGGTGTAATGATTTTCCCTGGTCTAGATTTAAATTTTTCTCTTGTCTTTCATAGTTTTTTGCATAATAATGGTGCTAAACATAAGCTCAGTCCTAAAGGGGTGACAAAAGTATATACTGGATCGAGATATAACCCTGATGAGAGCTCTCTCATGATTTGGGCCCTATATCCACCACATAAGAAATTTGTGATTATTGACACTGAGAAGGCATTTGGCCATGTGATGACACTGAAAGTAGGAGAAACTGATCATGTGGTCAAGTCTGACATGGGCATTAATGTATCCAAATTAAATAAATCCAGATTTGATGCACTTTTTGTAGTATTCCACAAGAGGTATACCAATTTGATGGTCTGGATGGACATGTTCTGGATAACCCACTCAAGATTCATACTGCTATTCAGGAGCACAAGAGAATACATGACAAAATTTAGGAAAAGGTCTACGAGATACAAAAGAGAAGCACTTTTGATACTAGAACCATTAAAGTTGTTGAGGGTATCATGAGAAAACAAAAGGATTATTATAAGGAACTTCAAGGAGATGCAAAGGAAATCATCGATGCTACAAAGGAAGGGGTGTTTGCACTATTCAAGGATGATGGAGAATTGGAAGACCAAAGTGAATGGATGAAAGAATGTAAACTGATACTGCATGGAGCTTTGGAAGCAGCCAAGAATGATGACTCAACATTGGAGGAGGCTTGTGAGCATTTAGAGAAGATGATCATCATGGAGATAGCTACAAGGAATGCTATAGAGGATGCTGACACACACTTGAGCCAAGAATATTTAGATCATATAACACAAGTTCATTTGTGTCTCATTAGAGTATAATTATTAATGTTTAATTGTTGTTAATTCCAAAAGACACTTATGAAGAGATGTACCCTCTTCAAGATATTACTATATAAGTTGAACATTGTAATAATTGGAGGAGATAGATAGGAAGAGGGAATAGGGAGAGAATAGGAGATATATAGAAGATACTTTCAAAATGTTTATCATATAGATTATACTGTATGGACCATGATGCATGCATGAAATTTTGGCAGAAATCAATGGAGGATCTTTAATTTTGTGTGGCTCAATATTGGTGTCTATTATTTGTTGATTTAAAGCAATTATCTGGTTGTCTCCACACTGTTATTTCTCTTTTATTTGAATTTTTGTATCCAAGTTGATATTCAATTTCATCAATACACATTTGTTGTTATTGTGTAATCAAGTTGATTGGTTTCCATCAAGGAATTAAATCCTTTTATTTGATTGGAGTAGCTTGGAAGTAACATTTGGATCAGTAAGAAGAGTTAGGTAATTGATAATATTATCACACCTAATGTCAACCACAAAGTGAAAAATGCATCGTATAAAATAATAAGACTACGCCATGAACCATGAGAAGGAAAACTGCAAAAGAATAATGCCAATGTATTCCCCCACTTTAAAGAAATTTCTAAACAGCATGTTGTGAGCAATTATTTTAAAGTAGCACATGATAAATGCTAACAATAAAAAGGACATGAGAGCTAACTTGAAAGTCCCTATGCCAAGTCATATGTTTCCAAGTAAAGCTACGTCATGCAAAAGAAAAAAGAAAAGGGGTTGCCCCCAAAATTGAAACTTCAAACACGTAAGGGATATATGGATTTGGGGTTAGTATGTTCTTGCTACAATGTTTTTGAGAGATCTCATAATTGTCATCATTCCCCAAATACTCATAGAACTGGAAGAATGTGATTAATAAGAAAAATTAATGATGAATGTATATCACCTTTCTCACACAATCATTCAATAATGTCCTAGGATTCCTAATTGGATTGACTATCAACCTCACAATGTGAGTCAATTCTCAACAAGGAGGACCTTGGAAGGGGTTCTTTTTGATTTAAGGGGTTCACCACCAAGAAAATGCTTGGAAAAGGCAAATAAGCATTCAACTCACAAAACCTAATAATGCAAGCTAAATGATGGATGCAAATAATGAAATTATGCAATAGGAAGTCAAGATGTGTGTACCTAGGAAGTCTGGAAATGTAATGAGGATTCCGGAAATGTAAAGAAGCTATCAAAATATGTTGAGGAAAAATATTCCCTTATTGTTGTCTTAGTCTCACTATTGTTTTTCGAGGCAGATGCAGAATCTTCGGATGTCAAAACCAGATATGGAAGAATTTCTAAAAATATCTTCTGGAGGACTAAGACACCCTAGGTGGTGACTTAGTCCCGTCTAGAATCTCAAAATGTAGTCCTGAGGCTTGATGTCTGCTCTTCCTTCTTCTTTGATCTCAGATTCTAAAACTTCTGGATTTGACCTGTAGGTGAGTTTTCATGAAGATTACAAATTTGCAATGCAACTTTGCAACTTGGAAACTTTTCACTTCAAATGATCTTCAAGTCTTCAACCTAAATCTGCAATCACAAACATGCAAGAGAAGAAAAACTTGTTGATTGTTAGTGAATGGGGGTTTGTCTTGGTCAAACCCCTTGTTGGTAATTAAACCTTGAAATGAAATGGAGTAATGAAGGGAAATGATGAATGAACAACATGCAATGCTACAACTCACCAAACCATTACTATAAAGTTTGCAAAATTATGTGAAATGGCTACAATGGATATGGATCTTGAATCAAAGGAATGCTTGATAGATATGGACTTGAATTACTTGCTTGAATCAAAACCCTACATCACAAATGTTAGCACAAAAACACACATGATGCAAGATCTTTGATATGATACTTGAATCTTAATGATGGCTCCAAATGCTTGATAAATTGCTCTTGAATGCTCTTGTGAACTGAATTATGCTATGATAAATGCTCTCATAAAATACTCGGATGAAAATGAATGAGTGAACCTTGTATTTATACTTATCTATGCTTAATATCCCAAAATAATACCACACCAAGCCGACATATGAATTCATTAATTAAAGGAAGCTAAATCTCGCCAGAATTTGAAATTAAATCCTAAAAATACCTCAATGGGGACTAAGATGCCCTAGGTGGCATTTTAGTCCCAACCCAAAAATCAGGGATACACAGATAGAATCATAAATTATAATTTATCCATTGGAAAATGTTGGGATTAGCCAGAAAAAGATATAATTCATAGGGCTTGTAGATGCAAAATAGGACCAATTAAGACATAAACAAGGATAAATAAAGCAAGGAGGGCCCAAACAAGTGTGAAAATGAAAGGGTATACATTTTCCTACACTATAGAATGACACAAAGAGAAAAAACAATGAAAACACCTTTCGGGTCAACATGGAAGAGACATGAATGTATCGACGCCTTGCGTCATCCCCAAAAGGAAAACACAAGAAAAATGAAAAAGATAAAGATAAAAGAAAAGATTTTGGGTCAACATGGAAGAGACATGAATGTCTTGATGCCTTGCATCATCCCCAAAAGGAAAACATGAGACAAATGAAAAATATAAAGGGTAAAAAGATAAAATATTTACGACATAGAGAAGAATGAAGGTACAAATAGAGGAATCAGACAGAACATCACAGCGGATCACATTACGCACATGCAAGCAATCAAAATAAAATGAAAAATAAATAATGTAAAATACTATTAAGGAACATGCGAGTCAACCTAAAGCAGGTCATCTACATCCCAATCATGTTCATTGTATACAAAAGGCGGACAACTAGCCAAGGGGACAATAGCAAGTTTCGAACTAGGGTCATCACCAAGTTCAACACTCTTCTTAGGAGAATTGTCATTTAAGCTCATGGAAGAGGAAAACAATGTATTCAATTCATTATGCACCTCTTCGCCAGTTTTATTAATCTCTTCATCATTGTCATCTAAGCTAATCACAATAGGAGGTTGAATGATAATGTCTAGGGAAGGGTTCAACTTTTGTTGCGATTGTTGTATTGGATTGTTTTGTTTCGGGGCAGGGGTAGAGTCATCCTGCATTGATTAATTTGGGTTTTGATTTTTATTTTCTTTTTTTATTTCTTCATGTAACCCGTGGGCAAGGGAATGACATCTACATCTACACTCTCTAGAACCTCTATTTATTTTAGTTCTATTTTCAAGTTGTGTTTATGTAGGAGTGGGTTGATCAACCATCGGTTTCTTTTCTTCCCTAAGGGGAGGAACGAAAGGAACCATGGGAGGTTGTTCGAGCACTTTCTCTTTAACTTTATAGACTTGTTTTATTCTAGGAGGTGTGATGAGATTGTGTTTGTTATCTCTTGGTCTTTTGTAGGAAGTAGGTGAAGGTTTTGTCTTAGGTTGGTCTTGGTTATTTGGAATTTCTTTAGGCTCAATCATGGTTTCATGAAGGATGGTAGGATCGATCATAGGTTGAGGCATGTTTTGGAGGGATAGTTTTGCTATTTTCTTTGCCTTGAACTTTTGATAGGACATGAAAAATAAGTCTTCTCTTGGTTTTATAGGTTCTATAGGCTCAAGCCAAAATAAATCTAAGGAAAAGTTTCCATGGGAAGACAAAGGGTTAAAACCACTATGATGGACGGTCAAGGAAACTTTAACCATTTATGTACAACTGAAGGGACTGCATTCATGGAGCGAAGCCATGGATAGCCTAGCTTCACCCAAAATTGGTCCAACTGTAGGATGATGGAGAATGAGATATCTAATGTTTTTGGTCCTATTTCTAAAGGAAGAGTGATCAATCTCATCATAGGAAAGTGAAACAATTATGCGTCTTGATCCATGCTTTCGGTTTATCATATATATCTTTATAGAGTTCATGTAGAAGTAAGAATTCCTTGGTGATCACATTCTCTCCACAGATAGGATCTGTTAATATCCCATTAGTGGGCTTGTCATAGATTTGGCCAGCTATGTAAAGAGGACTATCAGGTGCATGTTTAAGTATATATTGTGAGGAGAAAGCAATCTCAAGAGGATTTTTAGTTTGACCCTTACGAGGAATGACATATTTCACTCCTACCATGTCATCCATAGGATCATTATCTATAGGATCATGTTGAACAGTGTCATTGTTATCATCATTTGTATCAACATTCATCACATCATTCTTTGTAGTTTTGCTAGCTTCGACAAATGAAATATTATGATTAGGCATCGGGTTGGTAAAAATTTATAATTTTTGGTTAGGAGGGGAAACAGACTTATTTCCTTGATCACTAACACCTCCAATGGAAAGACGACTAGAATCAATGAGGTCTTGCATAAGATGTTTAAGACGCTCGCAATGTTCTATATCGTGTCTATTTTGTTAGCGCTAATGGCAGTAGGAATTAGGTCTATAGCTTTCCAACAATGGTTTATTAGGATCGGGTGTTTTAACAGAAGGCAAGGTAATCATCTTTTGTTCTAGGAGTTGTGGCATTATGTTGTGACGAGTATTAGGCAAGGGAGTGAATTTCCTTTTTGGGTCCCCATAGCTAAAGGGTATCACAGCCTTAACAACAGCTACTTGGTTATTGATATTTTGAGTTGTTTTTTGAGGGGGATTGAATTGAAGGAAACCTTTATTCTATTTTCTAAAAGGCTGGTAATTGTTTTGGTTTGCGGAAGATTTTTCAGTTCGACTAGAGGTGGATTTTGTATCATGACTACTAACCGAGTTTTGATAATCATGGAGGGTAGTACACAAGTGCATAAAGGAGGGAAATTTCATCATGGTAAGCTTGTCTTGTATCTTACTTTGCAAATTTTCAATGAACATATTTTGAAGGTGAGGATCGGGAACCTTGACATCGATTTGGGAATAAAGCGATTGATAGCATGAGATAAAGTCAATAATATTTTCTTCTTCTTTTTGCTTGCATCTCATCAAATCGACCAAGGTCATCTTAGGAGTCATATGCACTTGGAAATGGTTGAAAAATTCCTCAACAAGTTCATTAAATGCACGGATTGAGTTGTTTGGTAATGAAGAGAACCATTCCAAAGCAGTATCTTTCAAGGACCTAGGGAAAAGCTTAGCCAATAGTTTATCATCAAGAACAAAGCCACTACATAAGGTGATATAAGCATTAAAATGGTTAGAAGGATCTCCCTTTCCTCCATATTTCTCAAATCTAGGCACCTCTACACCTTGTGGCATCGGTGTTTGCAATATATCTAAGGACAATGGATTGTTTTGACATAGTATGTAGGTGGTCCATTTTGATTTTGGTTGATGGTGGAAACTTGCTTTTGAAGGGATGAAATGGTTTACAAAAGTTAATTTATGAGAGGGTCATTGCTTGTGTTATGAAATGGAGGTGAAAATGGTGAGGGAGTGTATGTGTTTGAAGGACAAGTGAATGGAATGCTTATAGGTGGTAAAGTGGTAGGAGATATGACGTGTGATGCCACAAAGGTACTAGGGATGCTAGAGAAAATACCCAAGGAAGGAATCACATTACTAGTCTAGTTGCATTGTTGTTGTGACTTGAGGGTTGGTATAGGTGGGAATTGAGGCAATTGTTGTGAGAGGAGGAATTTGAGTTCCTCTCTGGCTTGTGACATTGCTTGTAGGTAAAGGAAAACTAGTGGTTGAGGTGAGGTGTTTTCCAAATATTTGAACTATGTTTTTCGCAAGGTCAAGTCCAACTAGTGGTTGAGGTGAGGTGTTTTCCAAATATTTGAACTATGTTTTTCGCAAGGTCAAGTCCATCTTCACTTTCAAGCATGTGGTGAATGTTATCTATAGTAGGGATGGCGATAGTTGAAATGTTGTCATTTTGCACTTAATATTGTAGGTTTGCTAAGTCTTCATGAAATTGAATTATGTTTTCTTGTGGAACACTATCAATCCTTCTTTCAACATGCATCACACTACTTGAAGGCAAGAATTTGTTAAGGGTATGGTCCATACCTAGTGTACTAGTGTCAATACTAGGAGTGAAAGAGCTAGATAACCCAAGATCCATGATGATTGTGCTATCGTGGGATGACACGAGTCTCAAACTTCATCTCACTACAATATTAGCAATAGGACACCAAATACTCATGCAAGGGGTACTTAATGTAAGATGAATGCAAATGCAATATAAGCTAAGAACAATGAAATGAATCTAACAAAAATTCTATAAATTGAAACAGAGAGGTATCAATAGCAAATAGGAGCACAAAAATAGAGCTTTAAATGTTGAAAAATGTAATGCAGAATTTGCACTGGCACTGATTCGCCCAAAGGGGCGTATGAGTCCCAGTGAGGATTTTTTTCAAAATTTTCAAAAAAATTCAAGTGATTTTTATGCTTTTATGTTGTATGATCTGTAAACTAAGTGAAAATTTAGATTTTGTACGATTTTCACTCATTTAGGATACAAAAATGCAAGCTATATGAATATTCACTAATGCAAAATTAGAAACCCTAGAATGTCAAATAACTAGTGCAAACCTAATGCAATGTTAATGCAAGAAAGATATAGGATGATGCACTCCAAATCAGAATTATGATGTTCTAAATGCAGGTTCACCAAAATGAAACAACGGAAAATGGTGGTAAGATGCTATCGTATGGTTTAGGACATAGACCACACCCACTTTCCAATTATTTCATTGAAGGATAACCCTAGAGATCTCAATGCAAAGGAGAAAGAGATCTTGCAATAGGGTTGTCCTAGGGGTTGATTGTAAACTAATAAGGGGTTCACCACCAAGCTAGGGGTTGGAAATATAAATGCAATGTAAGATGAAATTCTTAAACCTAGTTTGATGTAATCTTTCACTAAATGACCTAGAAATATATCCAAAACAGAATAACAAGCTATAAGATGAAATGTGTGCACCTATGAATCTAAAGATGATTATTGAAGCTCTGAAATGTTGGAGATTCTAACTTTAATGTTGTCTGGGACTCATATGATAGGCTAGGTGAATCAGTCCCAAATATGGGTTTTGTGTAGAAACATGAATCTCGCAAATGGGTATCTAAATCTGTAAAAATCTAAATTTTGACCTAAACTGGGACTCATTCACCAGAAGTGGTGAATCAATCCAGCTAGGGTTTTCTGGAACTTCAAGGTTTGAATCGGCTCTTTAAGGTCTACTCTGTTCTTCCCAATTTATTTTTGGATCCGAAATCTTGATTTGCGACTCGTAGAAGCTCTCCAAGTATTTCCAATGCAAGGTGACAACTTTGAAAACTTTAGGCACTTTGACAACTTTCTCCAAACTTTTTCTTCAATGTGTGTTCAATCTAAACCTGTAAATCACACACTAAAAAGAGGGAAAAATGTTGTTTTGTTACTAGAAAGGGGTTTTCCTTGGTCAAACCCTGTTTTGGTAATCAAACCTTGAAATGAAATGAAATAGTAATGGAGAATGATGAATGAACAAAATATGATGTTGCAACTCACCAAACTCTAGCAATGAAGTGTTGCAAACATGTATGAGATGGTTCCAATGGATGTAGACCTTGACTCTTGCTTGAATGTGATAGATCTTGAATGAAATGCTAGCTTGAATAAGACCCTACATCACAATTGCTAGCTTAAAAACAAACATGATACATGAAGAATTTGACATGATGCTTGATACTTGAATGATGCTCTAAAATGCTTGATAATCTACCCTTGTATGATCTTGAATTCTCTTGTTGACACTTGAATGCTCTTGTGAACTCAAAATTGCTATTATGAATGCTCTCACAAAAGTCTTAGGTGAAAATGATTGAAAGAACCTTGTATTTATACTTAATTATGAAAGAATTCTTGAAATTACAACACTACAAGCCGACATCAGATTTAGGAGGACAAAATATCACCAAAAATTTCAATTAATTTTAATTTTGGGCCACACAGGACTCATTCGCCCAAGGTGGTGAATGAGTCCCATTAGGCATAATTTATGGGACCATTTTTAAAAATGCTTAGAAAGGTGTGAAACCAGGTTCGGTACCCAAAAACCTAGGTGGGACTCATTCCCCCAAGGTGGCGAATGAGTCCTAGATCACTAAATCTGGGCCATACAACTTGAAAACACCTGAATTATGATTGGATATTGATTTTTGTCAGGATTATCCTTGAAAAGATGCATTAAATGGGGCTTGTGGATGCAAAGTAAGGCCAATTAAAGCATAAAGAAGCCCAATTATTAATGACAACCTTAGAAAGGTGTGAAGTGTGTTACAACACTTTACAACGCTCCAAATAAGGCATGATTAAGGTAAAAAGAGGTTTAGTAAGTGTAGTTAATTAATAAAACCTCAGAAAAGTGTGAAAGTGTGTTACAACACTTCACAACACTTTAGCAAGGTACCATTTATGTTTATTAGTTCACAAGGGCCCAAGACCTAATGTGAATGTTTTAAACACATTACAACACTAAATCAAGGCACCATTAAGCCCAGTTAACAAGGAGGGTCCAAACGATTAAGAAAACGTAAAAGGGATACTTTTTCTGTTGCCACACAAAGTATCTACATTAATGCCAAACTATAATGAATGATCATGTAGAGAATGAACAATAGGGTCAGAGTGATCACTCACAATAACTAAATAAGAATCATCTTCATCAAAGAGAACATGAATGTAATCAATAGTTTCTCTGAAATCTACAATATATGTCTCCATAAAGTCTGAAGTACTTGTCAAGAGATCATCCCACAAAGATGAATCTAAAATACTATATATCTCCTACTCCAAGGAATCACTGGAAGCTCTTGAAGAAGCAACACTAGACTCTAAAGTAGAAATAAATGATTGAAATGTGATCTCAAAATGAGAAGTAAGATGAAAAGTATCTATGTCATATGAGTGTTCAAGACATGCAAAATACTTAGCTCATCTAAAGTATCATCATTATATAGTCAATGCTAAATTCCACTGGGTGATAGAATACACACTAAAGTTGGTGAATGTATATTTTACTATGGAGGAAGATCCATAATAGAATATTTTACAAGATAGGAATTGATGTAGGAAACAAGGAGAATGCATTGTGTATTAGACCAAGAATGAAGGTGTATTGTGCAAGAGTAGAAAATACCAAGTGCATCTCAAAATAACAACTATTTGGGCTAGGAGAATGGTAAGTTAGTTAATGGCTTAGGAATTAAAGTGAATATGTAATTTATGAAAATCACTCTCAAAATGATTGAGAAACTAATTTGACATAATTATAGAATCAAAATCAAAATATGGTCCTCTCGAAATTTTTTTAATAAACATGGAAGCTATTGTAGTGATTCAAATATATCAATTAAAAAGGTTTGAAGCCATAGAGAGCATATAAAGGGTACCAATAGTGCAAAATATTATAATAAGATACAACAGTAAAGAAAAATTTGAAGAGGGAAATATTCAAGTGCCGATTGAAGGAAGTGACTCAGTATTCTAGAGAACTTGGTGCTAACACTAGTTAAAGGAACTAGGGATTAACTATGAAGGAGTGAGATCAATCCAAGTTTGATGATGAGTGCAAAAATTTAAAGCAGAATACCACAAGAATATTAAAATAGAAGAATGTATTTGTATCCACAAAGATAGAAAGTGTCAAGAAGTATGTGAAATGAAGAGTATGGTAAGTTAGTTAATGGCTTAGGAATTAAAGTGAATATGTAATTTATGAAAAGCATTCTCAAAATGATTGATCAACTAATTTGACATAATTAGAGAATCAAAATCAAAATATGGTCCTCTAAGAAAATTTGTAGTAAACATGGAAGCTATTGTAGTGATTCAAATATATCAATTAAAAATATTTGAAGCCAATAGAGAGTATATAAAGTGTGCCAATAGTGCAAAATATTATAATAAGATACAATAGTAAAGAAAATTTTGAAGAGGGAAATATGCAAGTGCCAATTGAAGGAAGTGAATCAGTATTCTAGAGAACTTGGTGCTAACACTAGTTAAAGGAACTAGGGGTTAACTATGAATGAGTGAGATCAATCCAAGTTTGATGATGAGTGCACAAATTTAGAGTAGAATACCACACGAAGATTAAAATAGAAGAATGTATTTGTATCCACAAAGATAGAAAGTGTCAAGAAGTACGTGAAATGACGAGTAGAAGAGGTGGTCATATATTGTATGGATGGAAAGTTTCAATTGGGATTATAGAACATGTAGATAGTTCAAGGAACCATAATTGGAGCAAAGATAATTTTTCATATTAGTGAATTATTGTGACAACAAAATTGTGTAGAAGGGAAAAAAATTATGTTGAAGGGCGATTTTGCCTCAAATAAGAGATGGAAGAGATTCTTTGAACTAAGAAATAAAAGAAAGAATAGATTCTATAAGTATGGAAATAAAAAGTGTGTGTAAGGAATTGTTGATTTGGATCCAAGATGGAGGAATTGAGGTACCTATGTTGAAGGTAAGAAATGTATATCTTATATAGGAGAAAAGTTTGGAAATAATAGTTGAAGGATGTGGATAGGTCAAGCAAAAAATCTATCCATGAGGAGTGTAGAGAAGTGTAAATGTTAAAATAGATTTTGGAGGTTAAATAATGTCCCAACTTAGCATTAGAGTTAGAGGGGGTAAAGGAGAAAGCTTGAATTTTTAATTAAATCCTATTCTTTTGTTGTGGGTACACTAAGGTTGGATTACTTGTCAAAAGAGTTGGCATATCATGGATCCCTTATTTGTGAGAACTAATCTCATGAAAGTCATACATCGGGTGTCCAATGCAAGAGCATCCCCAATGTTGAAAATGAAGGTAATATTGTAGCTTAAAACTTGTAAAACTATGAGACTGTAGATCTAATTAAGTGTTCTTTGTCATAATTCTTTGTGTATGATTAATCTATTTAGATAAATTAAATACCAATTGTAGAAAGAGGCAGAAGATTGTAGAAGAATAAGACAAGAAGATAGAAGTGACACAACATATACGTGGAGAAACCCTTTCAGGGAAAAATTCCACCAGAATCAATAGTGCTTGTATTATTTAACCTTAGAACAAGATTACAATAATACTATATCAATCCTTGATTGATATTATTCCTTGCCTTCAACAATCCTTCTTCACAACTTGCAATAAACTCTCATGGAACACTCATACACTTGTTGCAATTAATAGACAATAATTGGCATGTAAAACCCATAAGAGTAGGCTTAGAATTTGATGGTCTAGGTGACCATTTTTTGCATTTTAGACCGTAAATATGACACTTTAAATTATTATCAAACTGTAAACAATTATTATAAATTATATATATCTATATATATTAGTTTAGAATCTTTTTAAAGATAGAATATAATTCTTTCTAATTTTTACAATAAATTTAAGATTTTGACATTTTTACAAACAATTATCATTACTTTATATTAATATAAGTGTTATATATATATATATATATTAATTCAAAATCTTTTCAAAATAGAATCTTTTAAAGATAAAATATAGTACTTTCTAATTTTTAAAGTATTTTTATCAATAAATTTAAGATTTTGATAATTTTACTAATAGTTATCATTGCTTTATATTAATATATATGATTTATAATATTTATTATAAAAATATATTAACTTAATTTTTTTTCAAAATATAATATGATTATTTTTTAACTTTTAAACAAGATTTATTTTTTATATTTTTTATATGAATTTAGAAATTTCTTGTTAATTGTAACATAAATCAAAGATTTTTACATTTATTACTAATTATCAATATTTTCTTATTTTACATTTTTTAATATATATATATAGGGTATCCATATGAATAATAACATAAGAATTTTCATTTTTTTCAATTACAACATTTGTTTTACAGGTAGTTGGGAGCTTTCATTTTTTTTCAAGATCCAAGTTTGTGTTCCACGTAATTGGTTTTTACAAATAATTTATGTTTTTAAATAGGTGAATTTTAGGATTAAATTATTTTTAATTTTATGTAATTATTTCTTCCTAGATTTGAAATTGGTATTTAAATGTGATTTTAGATAGATGAATTTTGGGATTGAACTAACATTTGTGTTACAAGCAATTGGCTTTTACAATTTATCTTTTTAATAAAATGTCAAATGACAGGCATTTAAATGATCAAACCGTCACAAAATTTTCATATGACAAGTAGGGGTGGTTGTCAAATTCCAAGCTTGCATAAGAGTTGTACAATATAAGAGCATAAAGCTACTCACAAAAAACTATGCCTAGATTGGGCAAGTAGAGTTCCATAATGTAACCTAAAGTCAAACCAAAGTCTTCCTCAATTGAGGCGCCCCAAACTAAACACTTAACTAAACTTTGATCAAGAAGATATCATGCAAACTTCACCTCAAAGTTGGCACCCAAGAATGGGCCCACTTGACTGAGCCTTGTAAATATCTTCTCATGCAAAAGGTGTTAACTGAAAGATGCCAACTTGGGTGCCCAAGGTGGGTCCAAGTCAATCTTAGTTAATTGAAACATATCTCTCCACCAATTCATGCAAACATTATGCATGATTGATCATCCCCACTTAATTGAAAGTATCCACCTGTTATTTGTCATGTAACTGAAGTCATTAGTCATGCAACTCAAGTAAACTCAAGTCAACTAGCATTCAACTCAAAATAACTACATGTAATTGAAGATAACTAAACCATAACTGAACTGAACTGAACTGAACTGAACTGAATTGAACTAAATTGAATTGATACTAAATTGATAGTGCCACTCCACTCATGTAAATATCAATCCCTAATTTGTAGGATCAAAACATTTATTATTGAATTGTTATCAATCCTCCAAATAGTTAACTGAAGCAAGGTGGGTTCCACCTTCCATGTGGGTGCCCCATGTGCTCCTATCTTGTATGAGCTCTTCTTGAATATCCCAAAATGTTCCTATCATTTAGGAATAATCACAAATGTCAATTTACATGTTCATTTCATTAGAATTTAATCTCTTTCTAATCCTAGTGTTGGGGAACACTTTCCAAGGACTTAGGAGATACATGAAATATGTTTAGGATTGCAATTAAATGGCATCCTATTCCCAACATTCTCCCACTTGACATTATACATTGCAATTATTCTAAACAAGGAATCATTATTATAAATCAAGTACAGGACTCAAGGCCAATGGCCTTCCTGCACCAAGAGAACTTATATGTAGGAACTAGTTTCGTAAGATAATCTGCAACATTGATCAAAGTGTCAACTTTCTCAATCAATACCTTCCCACTCAACTATTTCTAGCACAAATTGATACTGAACATCAACATGCTTAGTAAGAGCATGATACATAGGATTTTTGGCTAAACAAATAGCACTCTGACTATCACATTCAAGTCTAATTTGCTTGCAATTAAAACCAATACCTTTCCCAAGTCTATGTAACCAAACTGCCTCTTTAGAGGCATGTGGAGCAGCCATGTACTCTTCTTCTGTGGTGGACAAAGCAACTGTGGGCTGCCTCTTACTCATCCAACTAACCACAGCTCCAAACAAAGTAAAAACATAGCCACTTGTTGACCCCCGACTATCTGGGTCTCCTACCCAATTTGAATCAACAAAACCCTATATGCATAATATCAATTTCATTAGCACCATGATAAACCCAACAGTAATCAGAAGTACCTCATAAATATTTAAACACCCTCTTAACATAAGTCCAATTTTCTTTACCAGGGTTAGATATAAGCCTACTTAGAACTCCCACTGCTTAGGCTATATTTGGTCTTGTACAAACCATTGCATACATTAAACTACCAACTGCACTAGCATATGGAATTTTAGACATTTCCTCATGATCAAAATCAAATTTAGGAGCCATGTCCAAACTTAACTTAATACCAACTGGTAAAGGAATATTAATTGGTTTACTATCTTGCATGTTAAACCGTTTCAAAATAGTATCAACATAGTTGCTTTGACTTAAGCAAAGCTTTTTGTTACCTCTATCTCTACTAATCTCCATACCAAGGATATATTTTTCAGCCCCTAGATCTTTCACCTCAAATGTGCTAGAGAGTTGTGCTTTCAATTCTTTGATCATTACCTTGTTGTTACCAATAAACAACATGTCATCAACATACAAGATAATAATTAAAATTTTATCATCAATAAGTTTTATGTAAACACAATGATCTTCCTCACTCCTAACATAACCAATTTTCAATGCAAAAGCATCAAACTTCTGGTACCACATTCTAGGTGACTGTTTCAATCCATATAAAGATCACTTTAACCTGCAAACTAATAATTATTTTCCTTTTAAAAAAAACCATTAGGTTGCCTCATATAAATCTCCTCATCAAGATCCCCATGTGTAAATGATGATTTTGGCAAACCAAATTCTCTCTAACTCTTCTAGGGTTTTTCACCTAAAAGGAGAGAGATGGGCCAAGATGTTAATGTCTAGACTCAATATTAATGTAATGAGGGATGAAATGTGTCTAAATGTAATGTCCTAAGTGCAATAAGCTGAAAGAGGATGATTTAATGATGTAAAACCTAAGAAATGCAAAGTGTTGGAAAACACATTGTGATATGCAAACATGTGATAAATGACCTAGAAATGCAAACAAAACCAAATAGAAAGTTGTGAGACAAAAGGTGTGTACCTAAAAGTGTGTTGTATACTTGAAGAAACTCTGAAATTCTGGAAATTCTAATTTTTAAGCCTGGCGGGACATTTGTGCCAAACTGGGTGACTTAGTCCACTTTTGGAAAAATTCTGGAAAATTGCACCAAAGCCTGTCTCGACCAAATGGGTATCCAAATCTATAAAAAAAATTGAAAAACAAGTTCAGTGGAACTAAGTCGCCACTAGTGGCAACTTAGTCCACTTTTGGATTTATGAAAATTCAGAAGTAGAAACGGAAGCCCTAGGTCTGCACTCTAGTTTCCTATAGGTGTTCGCTTTTGAAACTCTTATTTTCGGGCCTAGGGGTGAATTTTAGTCGATATTTTTGGCTTGGTCAAAAAGGAGAGGTCTTCAACAATTCTTCAACCTTATCTTCAATGATCTTCAAACCCTCAAAGTGCCTAAATCCACAAACACACAAAGATAAAGGAGAAAATGTTGATTGTTAGGGCATGGGGGTTTGCCTTGGTCAAACCCCTTTTAGGTAATTAAACCAAATGAAGAAACAAAGTAATGAAGCATGCAACAATGGAGTTAATACCTTGCCATGATGTTTGATCTTGAATTTCTGCAACAAAACATGAAGAATTTTCCCTTGAATGCCTTAGGAAGCTATCTTGATGGCTTGCAATCATAAAACCCTAGCTTGCTTGACTTGAGAACATGATGAGTGATGAGTGATAATGAGTTATGATTCAATATGAGTTAGAAGATTGAAAAATGAGGGGAAAAACCCTTATTTATACATAATTATGCCTTAATTCCCAAAAATACCTCATCACAGACCGACCTTAGGTCTTAAAGAATAAAAACCTGAAAGAAATTTGAATTAATTTTGATTTTTGTGCCACATGGGACTAAGTCACCCAAGGTGGTGACTTAGTCCACCTAGGAAATTTTGAGTGGATGTCGAAGATTAAGATGTATTAAATTTTGTTTATCGGGTTCTTCTTCAACAAGACAATTAAGGCTTTTAAGTGCATAAAGGGACCATTTAAAGCATAAGAAAGGTGTAAATGTTGATGACAAGCCTAGAAAAGTGTGAAATTTTGTTGCAACTCTTTATAGTTCATTTTGAAATAGGTCTTGGTAAGGTTATTTAAGTGAATTATAACATTATGGTCCTAGAAAAGTGTGAAGATGTGTCACAACACCTTACAACACTCTTGCAAGACATCAATAAATGTATTTTATTCAATTTTCAAGGGTTCAAGACCTAGTGTGGATGTGTAGACACCTCACAACACCAAATCAAGGCCTCATTAAGTCCAATTTGTCATCAATTATTCCCATATCAAGCAAAGTATACATTTTTTGGTGATACACCATGTAAGAAAGCAGTTTTCACATCCATTCGCTCTATCTCAAAATCATAAGCAACAACAATAGATAAAAAAATATAATAGAAGTTAATTTAGCAACCGGAGAGAAGATTTCATTAAATTCAACTCCCTCTCTTTGGGAGTAGCCCTTGGCTACTAATCTAGCCTTGTACCTTTCAAGATTACCATCTGCTCCAATTTTCTTTTTAAAGATCCATTCACAACCAATGGCCTTTCTTCCTTTGGGAAAACTCTCAAGATCCCATGTGTCACAAGTATCCAAGGAAACCATTTCCTCATGCATAGATTGTGACCAAAGCTTGTTCTCATCTAAAGACAAAGCTTCCCTATAAGATCTAGGTTCATCATGAGTACTCATCAAAGCAAATATACAATGGAAATCAGGTGGGCTATACCTATCAATGGGATTACGTTGTCTTGTGGATCTTCTCAAAGAAGGTTCTTCTTGTTCCTCAATATGCTCATCATGAGCATCTATCTCAAAACTCTGTGAACTCTCCTCATCCAATCCATCCAATTGTTATTCAACATGTGCATCTTCATTCTTCTTAGTATTTTTCTCAAAATGCACTATTCGAGAAGTATCCTTCTCCTTTGGTTGTTCTTCTCTTGTATAAGATCTAAATTCCCTAAAAATCACATCTCTAGATATAGTAATTTTTTAGGTTAGATGATTCCAAAGCTTGTAACCTTTTACATTTTCACCATAACCTATGAATATGCATTTTTGTGCTTTTGGATCTAACTTAGACCACTTTTATTTAGGCACATGAACAAAAGCCTCACAACCAAAGATCCTTAAATGTGCAACACTAGGTTTCCTACCTAACCACATTTCATAAGGGGTTTTATCTTCAATAGATGAACTAGGAGATCTATTGATTAAATAACAAGTACTTACAGCCTCGACCCAAAGGCATCGATCTATCTTAGCACTACTTAGCATACTTCTAGCTCTTTCCATTAAGGTTCGGTTCATCCTTTCAACTACTCCATTTTGTTGAGGTGTATATGGAGTAGTTTTTTGTCTCACAATTCCTGCATGCTTACAATAATCATCAAATTCCTTAGAACAATATTCACCACCATTATCTGATCTCAACACTTTTATCTTATGATCTGGTTGTTTCTCAACTAAAGCCTTAAATTATTTAAACTTATTGAACACATCAGATTTGTTATGCATAAAATAGATCCAAGTGTATCTTGAGACATCATCAATAAATGTGACATAATATCTAGATTTTCCAATAGAGTCAATATCCACAAGACCCATAACATCTTAATGAATAATCTCTAATAATCCTTTAGCTTTATTTGTTCCATTAGGAAATGAAGATCTAGATTGCTTTCCAAACACATAATGCTCACAAAAATCATTTTTTCCAATATTATAATCAGGAATTTTGTAAACCAATTTCTAATTAAGAATGATCCTAAGACCTTTTTCACCAATGTGGCCTAATCTATGGTGCCACAATATACATGTATTTTCAGCTTCAATTACATTGGCTAATTTATTCAAATTGGAGATATTAAGGCTAAACAAAGTCCCAATCTGAGATTCTTTAGCAACCACCATATTCCCTTTCACCAATCTACAACCACCTTTGTCAAATGTCCCATGCATTCCAGAATCATTGAACTTAGATACAAAAAGTAGATTTCTAGCAAGTCCTGGAATATGTAAAACATCATTAAGGGTCTTAACCCTACCATCATTGAAACACAATTTTACCTCTCCTTTGTTAACAATCTTTGTTGTGCTATTATCTCCAAAGAATACATTCCCTCCATCATATGCAGTATACTTAGTGAACCACTCTTGTTAGGAGTCATATGATAGGAGCAACCCGAATCAACAAGCCAAGATTCATCACTAATATTTTTACATGAAATGATCAATGCATCATTACCGTCATCCAAGGATTTCTTTGTAGAAGCATCAAAAATCTTTTTCTTGTTCTTACAATCCTTCTTTACATGTCTCGGTTCCCCACAGTTCCAACACTTTACCTTACTCTTACTAGGGGTTTTAGACCGTCCTTTAGACTTACCCTTTCCTTTCTTTTCTCCCTTAGGTTCCTTTTCCTTAGGCCTACCTCTTACAAACAAGGCATCTTGGGATCCCATTTTAGACTTCCTCCTCATCTCCTCTGATAGGAGAGTAGGAATTACATTGTCCATCTTAGGATCTGCACCACTACCACTTATAGCAATAATTAGATTTTCCCAAGACTTTGGTAAAGAACAAAGTAACAAAATGCATTTATCTTCATCTTCTAGCTTTACATCTACAAATGCTAACTGACTTAGAATCAAATTGAAAGCATTTAAATGATGTGCAACAGAATCACCATCTTTCATCTTTAAAGAATACAATTGTCTTTTCAAATACAACTTATTACTAGTAAGACTTTTGGTTTGAAAGATATCACCTATCCTCTTCCACAATGTATATGTGGTAGCTTCAACTAAAACATTCAAGAGAACAACATTAGCAAGACATAACCTTATGGTCCCTCTTGCCTTCTTATCAAGCTTAGCCCAATCCTCATCTAACATCATTGTAGATGGATTTGTCTTATTACAAGCAGCTAACCACTGATCTCTCTCTTCAAGGAGATCCTCCATTTAGTTTCCACATCTCATAACTAGATCCATTGAATCTTTCAATATGTAAATGAGAAGTAGAACTCATTGTAACACACTTCTTTTACAAATCTGTAATAACACAATAGTAAAATCTCCCACTACAGCCAAAAATCCTTCAAACTTTTAAGAGAAAGGCATCTCAAAATCTAACCAACCATTAGCTTTCATACCAAATGTTGAAAATGAAGGTAATATTGTAGCTTAAAACCTGTAAAACTATGAGACTGTAGATCTAATTAAGTGTTCTTTGTCACAATTCCTTATGTATGATTAATCTGTTTAGATCAATTTTACCAGTTGTAGAAAGAGACAAAAGATTGTAGAAGAAAGAGACAAGAAGATAGAAGTGACACACCATATACATGGAGAAACCCTTTCAGGAAAAAACTCCACCATAATCAATAGTGCTTGTATTATTTAACCTTAGAACAAGATTACAATAATACTATATCAATCCTTGATTGATATGCTCCCTTGCCTTCAACAATCCTTCTTCACAACCTGCAATAAACTCTCATGGAACTCTCGTACACTTGCTACAATTAATAGACAATAATTTGCATGTAAAACCCATAAGATTTTTACAATACAAGAACATAAAGCTCCTCACAAAAATCTATGCCTAGATTGGAAAGTAGAGTTCCAAAATATAATCTGAAGTCAAACCAAAGTCTTACTCAATTTAGGCGCCCCAAACTGAACACTTAAATGAACTTTGGTCAAGAAGATATCATGCAAACTTCACCTCAAAGTTGGCGCCCAAGAATGGGCCCACTTTACTGAGCTTTGTAAATATCTTCTCATGCAAAAGGTGTTAATTAAAAGATGCCAACTCCAGCGCCCAAGGTGGTCCCAAGTCAATCTTAGTTACCTAAAACATATCTCTCCACCAATTCATGCAAACATTATGCATGATTGATCATCCCCACTTAACTGAAAGTATCCACCTATTATCTATCATGCAACTCAAGTCAACTCAATTCAACTAGCATTCAACTCAAAATAGCATGCAACTGAAGATAATTGAACTGAACTAATAGTGCCACTCCACTCATGTAAATATCAATCCCTAATTTGTAGGATCAAAACATGCATTACTGAAGTGTTATCAATCCTCCAAAAAGTTAACTAAAGCAAGGTGGGTTCCACCTTCCATGTGGGTGCCCCATGTGCTCCTATCTTGTAGGAGCTCTTCTTGGACATCCCCACATGTTCCTATCACTTAGGAATAATCACAAATGTCAATTTACATGTTCATTTCATTAAAATTTAATCTCTTTCTAATCCTATTGTTGGGGAACACTTTCCAAGGACTTAGGAGATACATGAAATATGTTTAGGATTGCAATTAAATGACATCCTATTCCCAACACCCAATCCATAAACAATCTTGCGCCAACAAATAATTTTATTTCTTTCCTATTTTTTAGACTCAATTTTATAGGTTTGTCTCTAGGCATCACAAGTTTGAGTGTGCATTTTCTCCATTGTGATCCTAATAATCTATGCAAAGTTATTTTTTCATACAATGTGATATAGTTATAGCATTCTTGGTGAATGTGTTCTTATAATAATGCTAGTATGTGTAAGGCCTTAAACATTAGCCTTTGATCATTTTGCATGCATAGGAAATAATGAAGTCTTAAGTTTTCAAATCTTTGATCATTGCACACATAAGAAATAAAGAATAAAAGGGTTGGTGTCTTTGATTTATGATTTTAGCACATAATTTAGCTATTTTTGGCATACTCACTAACCCCAAGCCTACACCTTGTACTTTACAATACCAACAATACTAGTTCTAAATGTTATACATGAGCATGCACAATAAAAATTTGAATTATGTGTATACGGTTGTATTTATAAAGACATGATCCTAAGAAATTTATGCATTATCAAATAGTGGAACAACAACTTGAAAGAATAAAAAAGCTTTCCTCGTTTTGTAGAAATCTATCATTGATCCCTATCCACTAGCATTAAACATCAACAATAAACAACAACAAAAAATCAACAAATTAATAATCATTGCCAAGAACATCTTTGATATAATCATTTATCATCTTGAATCCGACTCAAAAACATTCAATAATCAACTTAGAGACATTCATTATCACCTCTCGTATAAAAATCCATGATCACACATTTATCCTTTTAATAATTGTTTACTCAATGTAAAAGACTTAAGACTTAAGATTTTAAAAAATTAGACTTTCAATACCAACATAGTTGGTTCCCATGATGCTTCTTTAAACCATATTGTTTTCATTACCTTAGATATACATTATATGCCCATCAATTGACTTTTCTTTATCAAAGACTTTTCTTTCTCCTCGAAAGATCTAGTTGCAGTACTTCAAAAGCAAATACTTTGAACTTTTGAGGTCACAAATATTTCCAATTCAAAATTTCCAGCATTCTGGGCACGGCAGTTTGACGTGTTATTCTTTGCTCACTTCTATTCAACTCTGTCTATTCGAAGGAAACGTAAAAACTTTCATCCCCTTTTAGAAATGTATTAAACATCGACTCAGTCTCTCTCTGTCAATCATGAAGCACTAGTATTGAATCTATCAATTCAACTTTTGGACAGAAGAAACGAACTTCAACAAAGTTATGAATGGTATATTTGCGTGTTGGAAACAATAGATTTACAATCCTTCAAAGTCTTGTTGGAAATGGAATAGGAATCCAGTAATACCCACCTTCCTCGGCACATCAGTTTGACATGTTTTGTTTCACTCATTTCTTATCAACTGTCTATTCGAAGGAAACACAAGACTTCCTTTCCTTCTTGGAAACGTAATACAAATGAGTCCTGATAATGCTATCAGGATTCAATACGATAGCATTCAATTGTGTAGAGTCAAATTCATTGATCCATGTTTTATGAATAGTAGTTCACAAAAATCCATATCTTGAATTGTGATATTGCTATCTTATGAATTGTCAAAAGTTGAAAAATGTCACCATGTTGGACCTTAAGCTCCTTTGAAAGACATGTAAATGAAAATTTAATGTGTTAAACTTTACATTTGCATTGGTTGAGTTAGGTTATGGAAATGAAAAATTTGGAATTAATAAAAGAAAAAAAAAATAGAAGTAAGAAATTGATCACAAAACAAAAATGTGAAGATGATAAAGAATCTAGAAAATAGCATGGGAAACTTGCTAGGATGTTAGAGTGGTGTGCTAGCATATAGCTAACCCACTAGTATCCAAAAACATGGTTTTTGAGAATATATATACATAGAGATACAACAACACTCGAGACAATAGATCAGATATATCAAAAGTGAATAAAAAACTAAAAATTACTTTAATACAATGATTCTAAATGAAATAAATGAAAATACAATGAGAGGAGAAGAAATTCAAACCATTCATGTGTTTGGGAGTCCTCATACACCTATAATTTGAGAAGACAAAAGGGGTAGCTATATAGGAACTTGTCTTTAATTTGAGGCCTTATATTGGTCTTTCAATCTTCATAGATAGCCAATAAAATAAGAGAAAATTGGAGAGTGTGTGCATTTAGCTTACGTGTGTCAAGGACTAAGAATAATGATAAGAAAGTAAATAAATATATAGACATTGATCCTTGGTCTATGAGAAGAAATACCCTAGTGTGTATGGTAGGAAAAAGGAGGTGATAGCTCTATAATGCCAAAAGAAACAAATAATAACAAATGAAAGAGGATAAAATAATGCTAGAATGGAGGATGCTCAAAAGGTCAAGGAGGTTGCCCCTAGAGAGATGGAGAATGTGTGAGGAAATGAGGATTGAAAATCTTGGAAGAAAAAGAGGGAAACCCAATAGTCATTTAAAATACAAAGGTGATAGTTGGACTTTAAAAATTGGAAGTTGAAAGGATACTAATATGCCATATGAATATATAGTCAAAGGATGGAAGTGTACTTGGAGACTTCATTGGTTATAGCAAAATAAAAAACTAACTTTGGGGGAACACATGACAACACATAAAACAAGGTTGAACACACAAAAACACATCACAATGCTAACACTAGGAGTAGGTAAAAGGCTAAGTCTAGGCTAAAATGATCTTAGAACATGTTAATATGAAAGGTGGACACCAAAGACATCCCAAAATATAATGAGATAATTGCAAGGTATGTAATTTATGACACTACATTTTTTCCCTACTTAAGCAAACTAGTGTCACTAAGTGATAAGATTTAGTAAAATATGGAAGGAAAAATAGTAAGAATACAATCTTAAAATGATGCTCAAAGAATTCACTACAATTATTTGAGTGGGGGAACCAACTTCCCTAACCTAAGAGTTCATAAAACCACATGTTAGACAAAAAAATCCTACAATATACAAACTCATTGAAAAATTATAAAACTTGCAAAATAAAATACATCAAAGAACCTAAAAACTACAAAATAAAAAAATGTTAGAACAACATAAACATACATATGAAAAGAAGATTAAAGAAAATATTATATGATGAGAAGAATGTAACAAATAAAGAATTTGATTTTGAATTAATAAACCAATATGTATACGAAGAGAAATGATGCATGATTCAAAATCTAGCTTACTCTAGTACTAGGAATTATGAGAAGAGAATGTATGATTCAATTTATAGCTTACTTTGGACACCCTAGGAATCATGAGAATCAATGAAGCACTTATACTACCAGTCTTTGTTGTTGGGTGATTTGGATGTTTGAAAAAATGTAGCATCACTTAGACTAGCATGATTTATTGCTAGGTTATCCAATATATATAGTGGCAGATCTAACACTCCTTTTTGATTAGTCACCACATGCCTAGAATTGAATTTGGAAAGCATATTGATAGCATGTATTTTCATGTGTGAATATCAATTGTGCATATGCATGTTATTAGAATATGCACCCTCTCTTAAAATATTTACATGTATGATGTGTGAATATTTTAAGGTAGTGTGAAGGTGAAGAACAAAGAAAAAGGTCCTAAGGAAGGATGTGTGCTCCCAAAATAAGAAAGAATAATATATCAAATTCCTCTATAATATAGACTATAAAAAATGAGATAATAAGACCATAGATAAATAGAGGCCTAAAGGCACATAATAAATCATGAAGAAGGTACATGATAGTAAGATAGAGGTAATCTCAACATCATGCATTATTAATCAAAATGATAAAGGTAGTCTTAATGTGATGAAAACAGTAAGTTGAATTTTGTAACAAGGGGTCTCATATTATGGTAGAACTGATCTCTTCAAATGCCATAAAAGAGGTATTATAGACATGGAGAAAAATAACACAATAGTGTAGAATGAACTATAGAGACAATTCTCAATGTCCTATATCATGTGAAGAAGAGATAGATGTGTTAGTAAAAGGAATAGGGGTTGTCGTGCCCTTATTTTACCTTAGTGGATAATAACACAACCCCTAATTTTTTTTTCTTTGAATAAAATCCTAAATTCCTTATGTGCACCTAGTGATAACATGTACAATGTCATCATCGACACATCATCTAGAAGGTGGGGAGAGGTAAAACACAGCTTAGGTGTGAGAAACCCCTTCTACACACCCTAACAATGAAGGCAACCTACTAGGGTTAGGTGAACAATATGCCACCTATATATAGGAGATTCATTCACAAACCTCCCAAAAAGTTATACTATATGTTCAATGAAGGTCTAGTCATCAAGATGGGACCTAATAATAAACAATAAAGAAAACAATAATGAAATAATTAATCATTTTTTAATTAATAAATAAAATAATTAAAGAGGAATAATAATTTATTATTTCACCATAATGAATAATATATATATATATATATATATTTCTAATGATTTAAAATATTCTAATGAGAAATACATTTATAAAGGATTGAATATCAAATTTAATGGAAATAACTTCTTTAAAATAAGTTTTCCCCATTAAAGGAATTTTAAGTATTAATCATGTACAATAGTAACACTTATTAAATATTTAAAATAAAAAATATTTTAAAACATAAAATAGAGATAATCTGCTAAATAGAGATAATCCTCCCATCTTGATGGATGGTCCATCACATACATCCAAAGAATAACCTCTAAAACTTGATCCACCATCTTTGTCTTCTTGTCGGTCTCTGGGTAATATGTTGTCTAAAGTTGAGCTAAGTGCTTAAAGCCTATAACAATGATGTCCAAAATGTTGAAGTAAAGACAAGATCTCTATTTGAAATGCTCTTGTGAGGTACTCCATGCAATTGAAGAATTTCATCCAAGAACACCCTAGCCATTGCAAGTGTTTTATAAGTAGTCTTGATAGGAGAGAAATGAGCAACTTTGGTTAACATGTCTATAGTCACCATGATAGTATAATGATGCCCAAAAGACAAAGGTAACCCAACAATAAAATTCATGGATATAGTGTCCCATTTTCACTCTAGAATATCATGTGGATAAAGAAGTCCTACTGGGTGTTGATGCTTTTCCTTGACTATTTGACACTCAAGGCATCAAGCAACAAACTTTGCTATATATTGGTGGATACATGCCTATTGGTACAACTATCAAATACTTGCATGCATTCTATTCACTCGTGGGTGTGTGGCATAGAGTGCCCTATGAGCCTCTAAGAATATCAAGGTATGTAGCTCTCTAATCATAGGCTCATATATTTGTCCTCTATGGTGCAACAAACCATATGCTCTAAAGTTTAGTAAAAAAAAATTCCCTTAAAGGACCTTTGAGATTGAATATACTACTCAACCTTTCAAAGCACTCATCTTGAGGCAACTACTAAAGAAGATGAGATCTCAAATCTAAACTCATAGTCATGGATATCCTCTGATGTTGTTGTCTTCTCAACACATAGAAAATGACATTTTCCTTTCCTTTGATGTAATGTACATAAAAATCATACTCACATAGGAAATCCATCCATCATCTCTTATGTACATTCATATTCGAATGAGTGAATATATACTGAAGACTGTAATGATGTGAATGTAACTCAAAATGATGCCAAAAAAGGAAGTGTCTCCACCTAGTGAGAGCATGAACAAAAAATACTATAACTCCAAGTCATGAGTAAGGTAATTAATCTCATGGGTTTTGAGATTTTTGTAACTCATATATGATCACTCTACCCTCCTACATAAGTAAAAATCATATCCCATCCAAAGATGTATTTGTGTAAAATTAAAAATCCAAGGTTATATTTGGAACTACTAAAATAGGAGCACTATTAAGATGCTCCTTGAGGGTCTAAAAGGCCCTCTCAAACTACTCAATCCAAATAAACTTCTTCCCCTTTTGTTGAAGAGAAGTAATGGGGTGTGCAATCATAGAAAATTCCTCTATAGATCTATAGTAATAAGTTGCTAGCCCCATGAAACTCTTGACCTCTAAAACACTAGTGGGTGACAACCACTCCACTATCACTCTAATCTTTTATGGATCTATGAAGATACCATCACCATATATATTGTGCCCCAAATACTTGACCTTGGTATAAAAGAAGGAACATTTAGACAAATTGGAATAAAGTTGATGTCTCCTCAAACACTACAATACCTATCATAATTGCTCCCCATGCTCCTCCTCTATCCAAGAATAAATCAAGATATCATCCAAAAATATAAAAAATTTGATCAAGGAAAATATGAAATACCCTATTCATTAGACTCATGAACACTACAGGGTCATTCATTAACCCAAAAATCACTACTGTGAACTCATAATGTCCATAACATATCCTAAAATTTGTCTTATAAATGTCTACCTTAACAATCCACAACTAGTGGTACCCATATTTTAAATCAATTTTAGAGATCATCCTATCTCCCTTAATTTGATCAAATAAGTCATCAATCCTAGGGAGAGGGTAATGATTCTTGATCGTTAGCTTATTCAACTATTCATAATCCACACAAAGGTGAAGGGATCCAACCTTCTTAATGAAGACAACTAGTGCACCTCAAGGAGAGAATCTATAATGAATATGACTCTTCTCTAAAATTTCCTCTAGCTAGATCTTGAGCTCATTGAGCTTTTGAATGGTCATCCTATAAGGTGCTCTAAACACTAGCTAGGCTCCTAGAACCAAAATAATGTGAAAATGTACCTCATGCTAAGGAGGGATAATTGAAATATCTAATTTAAACACCTCTAAAAAATCTACAAGAGTATGGTGATCATCCAAATATATCTCTATAAATTCCTCTATAAAGAGGGGAAATGAATGAACTAGATGGACTAGAATAAAAAAGAACACAAAAATAATTACCACTAACCATAAATGTGGCCTCTATAATAGTGGCATAATGCTTTGCTAGGTAGTTTTCAATTACCACAAAAACTCTATGGAACTTGTCCACATCTCCAATGATCTACTCTGTAACTCCTACTCGCTAGCCTCCAAACACATTCGAGCACTCTTGTGCCAAATTCCTATCACCTCCACAAACATGACAAGGACCACACAACTACACATGTACTATCGAGGCTTTATTGGTCTACAAAACTCTTAGATTGTTAGAGCCACTATGTCCTCCATGAAAAAACTTTTGTGATCTAGGAGGTCCTAACATCTGACCCTATGGCATCTAATCCCTATGGGGACCTTATGTCTATCATGGTTTAGTATGACCACATAGTGATCCCTACTGTTGTTTGGATTTATGCCCCTTATGATGGTGTTGTTGCAGAGGTCTCCAAGGTCCTAAAAGAGGTCTAGATCCCCCTTTCAAGGGAAAATTTTATCTATGAATGTTGTTGAGCTTCCTCTAATGCTTAATTAACTTGGTGCTAATGGTTATGTACACAACTTAGGACATGAGGATCCCTAAACTAAGCAGTTCATTATTCACAAGAGAGCTACATTAAATCATAAACTAGGGAATCACAAGATTTAGATAGTTTTGGAAATCTATATGCATTCAAGGATTTTGGACATCCTACATCAACTGAGTATAGGTGAATAAACACATGAAAATATAGTAAAAGCTTTCAATCAAAATAAATTGTTACTTCTTAAAATAGAGCAAAGGAATAAAAATAACTACCTTCTACTATGGGTACCTAATGCTTAAGACTATAACTAGCTAACCATTATAGTTCAATGTCCTAACTTAGTTAACCTCTAGAGGATGAAACTAAACATCAATCTTTAGATTCTAATTTAGGAATTGTAACACATTCATTCACAATCATATAAACTAGAAACTATCATTGAATAATTTAATCTAATAACATAAATATAAGTGGTTCAACAGTACCTCAAGTGGCCCTTTCTTGAGTTGTTGCCTCCAAAGGATTTGTTAATCACTCAATTACTCAAAAAAAAATATTATCAAATAATTCTCTTTTATTGCATTCTAAACGTAGAACTGTTACACAAAATCTAATAGGAAATCTATTGGAAATATTATTCAACAATGCACATGATCTTCTACTATTCTCTATTATTGCTACTACTAGATCTCCTCCTCGATAGGGAACCCAACTATATAGGGTCTATGAGGGAGTCCCATTATTCATGAACTAAAAATTATATGTTCGCTCTTCATCAAAAATGGGAAAAGGACTGATTTTCAAAAAAAAAAATTATTGAAACAGGAGTATAGAAATCTAACAAGGATTCTATACCCAACAAACTTAACTTTTATATAATAGAAACGTGCTTTGTCATAATTCAGTCCTATTGAGAATAGAATTCTCTTGGTTATCTTATTGGTAGATAGGAGTAATACTAGGTGATTCATAAACTTATCATTAAATGATCACCTTCGTCTTCCTTTGAAAGTGGTCATGCTCCAAAAACTTGAATCATCCTTTGCAACGAACTGTAGTCCTTATGTTGTGGGATGGAAAACTCGTTGTTGCAAGTTGACAAATGTCTTGCTACAAATGTTAGTTTTATTTCCTAAGGCATTCTCATTATGAACCATAAATTAAACATAAAATCCTACTAAACTTCATAAACATTCATAAATCATACATACACATATTGACATAACATGTTTCCATTCCAAATGCTTATAACTACTTAAAAGCATATGAAAGGTATGAAAGGTCTTGGTAATGTCTTGAAGCTTAGCAAAAAGTAATGATAAAAAGTATAAAAAAGAATTAGGAAACTAGTCAATTCTAAAGCCCATCAAATGCCCTACTCTAGCTAATCCTAGTTGTAATTTTGAAACCACTCTCGTGCCTGTTGTGACCTCACATATACCTCCTTTGCAATGTTGACCTTTTTTTACTACCACTCGAAGGCTCTTTAGGTTCACCATACGTACAAGACCTTATATACTAGGTTTCAAACCCCTCACAAAGAAGTTGACAAGAAACTTCTCATCCTAAATGTAATCCACATATTGCAACAAATCCAAAAAATCCTCATATTGAACCATGATGAGTTCTTTTTGTTGCAAGTTTTGGAACTCATTGATACATCTTTTGTAGAAATTCTTGAGAATATATCTCTCTCTTAAACACTTCAAAAAGACATCCCAAGTCAATAAATCCAAAACAAGATGATATTTCAACTCCTCTTGTCACCACCAAGTAGAAGAGGTCCATCTTAATAAGTGGAAAACAAAATGAGCCTTCAAATTTCTCTCATAGGTATGTAATCTAAAACATCTCTCAAGGGTAAGTATCCAAAACTCTACCTCAACTTTGCTAGTGGATCCTACGAACATGGGTGGATGGAGTCAAAGAAACTCTCTAATTTGATCTCTTGCATTGTGTTGAGCCCTTGGTGCAACCTCTATCTTAATCTATGGTGGTTTCGATCAATGTGATGGAATATATACTGACTCATCAAATATATCCTCCACACACACAATACAAACTAGAGGGGGACTCTTGCTATGCTCTACACAAGAAGAAATATGCTCCTCATCTAGGTTTTGGGATTTCTCTTGCTACTGAACTAGTACTATTGGTGGTAACCTTTCCTCGATCACCCCCACCAAATTTTACAATACTTGCAAAAGTTGAAGGCCTCAATTTGGTTGATCTTGATGGTGACTAATTTTTGAATGATGGGATTCAAAATTATCCCCCTAAATGTTCTCTCCCTCATAAGCACTAGCATGAGAAGTGTAGTCTCTTTTATTTTTGAGGTATCCTAAAAATAGAAAAATAAAATTTAATTTAACAACAATTAAAAATACCCCAAAGTTCTTAGAGTTGAAACCAAGCTCTAATACAAAATTTCATGCCCACATTTTACCTTAGTGGACGATAACATAACCCATAATTTTTTTCTTTAAATTAAGCAATAAAATTCTAAATTCATTATGTGCACTTAGTGGTAACATGTACAATATCATCATCAACACACCGCCTGGAAGTCAAGGAGAGGGAAAATGCAACTTGAGTGTGAGAAACCCCTTCTACACACCCTAAGGATGAAGGAAACCCACTAGGTAGGTGAAAAATAAGCCACCTATATGGGAGATTCGTTCACAAACCTCCCAAAAAGTTTTACTATATGTTTGATGACGGTTTGCCCATCAAGATGAGACCTAATAATAAAAGATAAAGAAATTAATAATTAAATAATATTTAATTTATAAATTAAAATAATTGAAGAAGAATAATAATTTATTATTCCACTATAATGAATAATTAATATATATGTGTTTCTAATTATTTAAAATATTTTAAAGAGAAATACCTTTACAAAGGATTGAATATTAAATTTAATGGAAACACCTTTTAAAAAATAAGTTTTCCCCATTAAATGAATTTTAAGTATCAATAGTGTACAATAGTAGCACTTATTAAATATTAAAAATAAAATATCTTTTAAAACACAAGGGTACCCACCCTTATAAAACTCCATTAAACAATTAATAAATTCAATGGGAAGATTAATGCTAAATTTATATTATTAAAACATTTATATTATGAGGGTTTTAATAAAAAATCATTTTAAAACAACATAAATTGAGGGTGTCGTAGCTTGTGGGGAGGTGGGGCTCACAACCCCTTCCTGCACCACTTAGTGGTTCAATATTTTTTATAAAATAGTTTTAATTCATATTTTATTTTATATGTATATATATGTATATATATAAATGTGTATATATATATATATATATGTATATATACATATATATATATACATATATATATATGTATATGTTATAGTTTTGTATATATATAATGTTTGTATATAAAGAGAGGACAATGGCAGTCAAAAGTGGCCATGCTCATAAAGGACAGTAATAACTCCAGGACTTTTAGAAAGATGAATATCATATTATAAATGTAGTCTTATGTTTAAAGGCCAGTATTCCTCATGAATATAAAAATGAAGGACAATCCTTATGAAAATAATGTTTTGTCTATGACAAGGACAATGATTTACATATGTTAGTGATGGATTCAAGAACCCATGATAGTGAGAAGACAAATAGGTGAGAGATCAATTGATTTTTCAGGGACAATCAAGATTGTTGGTGACAATGCATAAAGATAGTGAAGACTATAATTATAGTAAGTTGAGGTGGAAGACCTCATGCACCAAGATAAGCAAAATGACATAAAGAAGAAGATACTTAGTAGGAAAATCCTACTATGGTAAATCTAAGGTATCTTACAAGTAAAAAAAAAATTGCAAGAATTGACAATGATCTATATGGTGACCTAATGCAAGGAAATTCATAATAGCATCCTATAACTCTAAACAAGGAGAAATCATAGTTTGGGAAGAAATGCATGATAGAGGTGCTTCATAAAATTGTTGAAATGTAAAAAATTGCAATATTATTACTCCAATGATGATGGTAGGTTATTGTCGGTATTGGCATGGTGTGTTGGTTTAAAGGTGGCATTGTTGTTCTTGCCACCAAGGTTCAAACCCCATTGGGGTGGTATTGTTGAATGGTTGTATTCCGGTTCATAGCTCCAGTTCAAAAGCATTTACCCCTTGAATAAATATTATGGTAGGTCACAAACCAAGTTATAAGATAGTCATGGTATGAGTACAATGGACACATATGGACAAAGTTCCATGAGCAATCTTCTAAAAATTAGAAGGCAGTGATGTAGACAGAGGATAGTCAAGAATACAACAAATGGAGTAAGATGGTGGAGAACAAGTAAACCAAAAAAATATGTTACAAACTTTTCATGATGCATGCATAACAGAGATCCAACGACAGATTGGAGAAAAGGACAAATGTAGAGGTGATGGTATGCATAGATGACAAAGTATGAAGATGAATGAGATACCAATGGATGAGACAAGTGGTAGTTATACATTCTAGAAGATCTCCCATGCCCTCTAGGATTTTTGACCCTTTCAAACTCTCCCTCATATTTCTAAACAATTTTGATGAAAATTTTGGCGGTTGGAGGATTTATGAGCATTTGCAAGCATCTAGGGGCAATTTGGGTGACATGGAGAGTAGTTCCAGATATCTAGGGGTAGTTTGAGTAAGTCATGCACATATGGAAACATCATGGAGCTTTTCTAAGAGCAAGAGTAGGAGGTATCTTAGCTAGATGCCTAAGAGGAAGACTTTTACCTAGCAACAAGGCAACACACTTGTCATTTTTGTCTTTATTAGACATGTTTCAAGATTTTAGGAAGGGATTCAAGGCTAAAAGGAATGCCTAAGAAAAAATTTAGTTCTTGCATATCTTTGAAGCATATTTTGTAATTATAACAATTTCTTTCTATAAAAATATGGCATCTAACTCAAAACCAATCATTTCATGACTAAAAATCAATGTTATAACACCATTTTCAAGCAACTTTCAAAATATTTTCAAACTATGTACAACTGCAAAGCACCTTTTATCAATAAAGCTTAGCATTTTGGCCTTCAAAATTTTTGTTCTATTATGTGTATGAAGTGATTGATAAGATTTTCTCTTATTTTTGTATGCAAATCCTTAAATGAATTTCTTACTTCTAACACCTTCAAATAAAATAAAAAACATATTTTGTGTTCATTATTGCTTATGTTACTATGCAAATAGGTTTTAGTTGTGAAGAACACTAATTTTTCTTCCTAAAATTGTCGAAACATTGATATATGGATATGCCAAGAACCAAATTTGTGTACAAACAACTAAGTTATTGAACATTTGCATGAGAAAATATCAGTCTAAGTCTCAATAAATATTTGGTACATCACCCTTACAGTCTTAATTCATTTCATGCTATTTTCTATCTCTTTTCCTTAGTTGTAGCAATAACATAGATTAGAAAAGGTGAGTACCAAGGGAACCAACCCTCTCTAGAGGTTGATCTAAAGCTATTAGAGACCACACTTTGTGAGATCATCCAATGTTTCACTAGATTGTTGAGTAAAGCACTTGGCAAGAGTGCAAATCCTAGTGACAACAATCATAAAGAAAAAAACAGAAATAAACTTTCAAAAATTACATGCACACAATGGTATTATTAAGAGATGATTAGGATATACAAATTAATCTTACATATGGGTGGGTGCATGGAGATGGGTAGCAAATTTGTGGCCACTTTCAAAAAAAAGTTTTGAAAAGTCATAACGTGAACGCACTATAACAATCCCATAACACGAGTGCGTTATAACGCGCTCGCATTATTACATATTCAAAGAAAAATAAATTGAAACTCATTCATTTTTGCTAAAATGGTCATGTCTATACATCTTCAAAACACGCTCGCGTTATGAAAAAGTTGGTTTTTTAATAGATTTATTATCTCTCTTTGTCTATACTCTCTCCCACTCTCTCCCACTCTTTCCCACTCTCACCCAC